>JAJHUR010077049.1:0-10474 GCA_027495735.1 Lutjanus campechanus | reverse complement strand
CTTTTTGTGCTGTTTATTCTTAACACACTGCACATAAAAAGGCCTTACTGCTTATAATATTGTTTCATTTGGTCAATATCTTCATGTTCTAAATTGTAGACTGCTTCAGCGACATTACTACAATACAATACTGCTGACTATCTGTAGCAGATCATTTGTTCTTGTAATGTCAGAGCATTTATGGCAAGCACTCACCTTTAGAAATTTTAGTAAAATTGCTGTTACTTTCCTTAAACACTGATCAAACAGAACTAAGATAATTTGTGTTAAAGAATTGTGGATACTTGTAAATGCTACTCTGAGCAAAAACAACACTTTGTGTTACTGCATGGTTATTACGAAAAAGTCAATTTGGCATCCTAAAGGTAACCACTTCAATATTAAATACATCCTAACAACTTAAAAATATACAGCCATGCCGCACACAGAGGTGTTTTAATGCTAACATCAACATGCTAACATGGTGATGTTTAGCAGCTATAATCTTTACCATGATCACCATCTTAGTTTAGAGAGTTAGCATGCTAACATCTGCCAGTCAGCCCTACACAGGGCTGAGGATGAAGCTAATGTCCATAGTTTTGGTCATGAATCAAAGTATTGGACAAACTGAATTTTTAACCTGATGATGATGTAAGATGATAAGATGAGGAATCGTCAAAGCTATATTACAATTCACCCTAAAGGAAACACGAATGTCTGTTCCAAATATCATTGCTGTCCATCCAATAGTCGCCGAAATATTTTACCGAAAAACACACGTGGACTTTATGGTGGCACTAAAGGAAAACTCAGGGCATCATCAAAGTCATTGATATTCATCCTGGGGATCATGAATGTTGTGACTAAATTTCACTGCTGTTCATTTAATAGTTGTTGAAATATTTCAGTCTTCGCCAAAGTGACGGATCAACTGCCCGACAGACCAACATTGGCATCCATACAAACCATACTGAAGTTTACCGCTCTGCATTTCCTTTTTAAACATATGTCAACATACACACCCATATTAATACACTTCTTATAAACAGTTGGGCTCTAAAACAATACTTTAAATGTTTTTACAGTTTTATAATATACATACATACTACGTAGACACACTGTACATGCACAGACTCTCAGTTACTGTCCAATTGTCCAATAAGTAATCAGTGCCTCTCGATCCCCGTCCTCTACTGTGACCTGCGCACACAATGCCCACATGTGTGTGTTTACTGACAGCAACACAAACACAGAATCTGTCCCTGTAATCCCAGTGTTGCTTTTACAAGGGGATTCCATTCACACATCCAGCAGCAGCTTATAAAGCTCTGTGGGTTTTAACAACAGTGTTTCTAAGAATGAGGAGTGCTGACATCAACTGTGTCTGTGTGACTTAAGGAGTGCAGTTTACAATGCTAATCCTATAGTATTAGATAACATCACTGAGGAGTAAACAGGAGAACAGAGAAACAAAGAGTGGACTATTTGGCTCAAAGATTTTATACATCAGTGTTTCTTTACTCTTTATTTTTTGCTATGAACATCCCTCACAGAGTAAAAATGTGATATAATTTGAGGTATAAAATCTTTTTAAACAATATGAATTACTTAATTAAAAGTAAAGCAAAGAGTAACTGATTCAAAATCACTTGATAAAACCATTAAAAGAAGCAAAATTAGTTATTGAAGTGAGGCCTCTCATCCACACACAAACAGCATTTTCGGTCACTAAAACAGAGACTTTTTAAATTGCACTCTAAACTATGGATTAAAAAACCCTCCTATTTCAGTGTATCTGTGTGGATATGTAAAACGGAGCATTTGGGAAACAATGACATCATCACTGCAGTTCGAGCATGCCCCTTGTTGCTTTGTGTAATGAGAAGGCCTGTCCCTTGAACATGGAAGATTCAGATCATCAGGCGGAGATCACCCCTCAGATTTTTTGTCAGTCAGTATGCATTACAATAACAGGATAAAACAGATAAAAGCTTGTAAAATCCACAGGGAATTATAAATAAGGGGATTAATATTTTATTTATTATTGTTTATTAGCTGGCTCTCTTATTGAAAAAAAAACTCCAGATAAAGGTTGGTGAACAAGTTTCAGCCCCTATTTTTTAGCTGTGACACTATATACAGAGCAAAGCAACTACATGACAGGCTGTAAACTTTATAAACAAGTCTCTTAATCACTACAAACCACAAATTAACCGTGCTGGAAGCAGAGAAGGGTGACAGAAACAGAGGGCAGGTGACACACTGTCACCCACTGCAGCTACCACAGAGCGTGCAGTGCAGGTGATGCGCTGAAGCGACTGACAGCAGATCATCAAGACTGCATGCATCGCAGAACCCTGATGTTTTCGCATTACAGATGATGAAGAAAGGCATTAAAGCATGAGTTTCATGGAGACTATAAGTGTGGTGCACTGAAGTGAAAAAAAAGAATAATCAAATCTTTGTATTAAACAGCTAAATCCAATTCAGCTCTCAAAATTCTGAGTTTGGTACAGCTCTAAAGAACATGCACCTGAAACAAGCAACAACAACGGAGGACTACTGGTTTGTTTACGTTTGGTTAGCACTGCTAGGCTGTGTTCCAGATAGGTGTTAAATAAATAAAGGTGAAGAAATACTATAAATAAATGATCACCTACTATTGTTTCTGTTTTTAAGTTACTACTGCCAAAGGAATATAAGCTGAGTATGCATGTTCAGAGTGTTCTTGTCTAGTATTTGATGTATTGTCGATGTAGACTACTGACCCGACATGCTTGTTGGAGCGTATGGAATCGTTTCTGCGTTCTCATGTGTACTCAGATATTTTGCAAAACGAAGGTCGTGTGGACAGACTTTTTTTTTTAATGGAAGGGGAAAATATCTTTTTTTTTTTTTTAAATTGTATACATGTAGACAAGTCTGTGTTTTGTTTATTTAAAGTGTGGTCCATGAGCAGCATAAACATCAGGGGATAAACATCAAAACTGTACAGAACATCAGAAGGAACAGAAGTACGTCTGCTCACTTGCTGCTGGCCAATGAATGATTTATCATCCATGATGCTGCAGGATTTTAGAAAGATATATTGAGCCATGCAAGCAGTGGATTAGACACAGTCTGGCTGCGGACAGAAGTTAGTTTCACTTTTCACAGCCTCTAGAGAAATACGGAGAAACTTACAAAACAGGCGGGAGTGCACTCACAGTGTGCACCCAAAGTGACCTCTTCAGTACAAACAACAGACAATGTCGGCATCTTACAGTACAAAAATAAAGCAATAACAAGACACATTAAGCGCTGACTGCTGTGAGAGGTGAAGTAAGTTTATGAATATTACATGAGACTTCAGCCCAAAATAGAGAATCTCCCTCTCGCCCTGGATTTAAGAGGTCATTGGCGAAGCTTTACAGATTACCTCATCCCAGAATCCCAGAAATGTGTAAATGTTACAGCCTTAATTGTAGAAAACAGATTAGTTGATTCATTGACTAATGTATCAGCAGAAAAGTATTATAATACAGTTAGATCTAAAAGCTTAATTAATCAGATAAAATTAAGTTGTTATCGCAGCACTACAGCCTTACATGTGACTATGAGAACATCATTAAAAGATCATGGAAGTTCTTTTTTGACCTTGCAAATAGCAGTTAACAGTGGCTGTGCTGGACGTTTAAATCATATCACACGAATTTCATCAGCAGTTTCCCCAGCTGTCACTGAAGTGTGGATTTTTAAATCTGCATTTTTTGTCTGAGGACTTTAAGAACTTGTAATTTAAGGTTCAAAAGATGATCATATGATCTGATCAAAACCTCCACAACAGATACTAAAATGAACCCTGTGTTGATACTGTCATTACAACAGTTGTTTCCAACAACAGTGAACTTTGAAACTCAGCCAGTGTGGACAAGAAGTGCACAGAAATATGACTCTAGGAAAACTGAGCAAACCCCATTTGCTTATGAATATCATATTACATGACTGAAAACAGGCTACCACTCTCCTGAACGGTTTATGATGCTTCAGCTTTTTGACTCGCTGTGTCACTATGGCAACCACAGAAACCAGAGAATGGGGAAACAATACAGGAGGTGATTTTACTGGGATCTGTTCCCTGAATTCCTACTTCTTCACCAGCAGAAAACAGATCAATGAAGAGAAACGCTACTGAAGCAACAACAGGTTCGATTATGATCGGTGGTAACCTGCATCCATGGTGGTGGAGACTGTTCATTGCATACTGTGCCATAACATCAGAACATGACATAGTAATAATGACATAGTGTTGTCATTAGAGGTTAAGGCAATCAGCTTATCAGCAAATAAAATAAAAACTAGCAGTGTCCAATGTTTATCTCTTGTTTTGAATCAATTTTGTGCTAACTAGTGTTGTGATAATTCGCTGTCAGACTCAAACAATAATAGCAAACATACCAGCTGCTGTTTCAGAGAGCTAACAGTGCCAAGTTTGTTTTTACAGTGAAGATATCTTAGTTTTCCTGGCATAAAAGGGGAATAAAAAACATAAAAAAGAATAAACCTTCATGCTCATGTAAAAGATTTTTTGTAGGGTTATAGACACCAGTTTATACAGTATACCCTGATCTACGGGGATAGGGTAGGGGTTGGGGGGCTACCAGGGTACATCATCGTCTTGTTACCTCAGAGATTTTATGTTATGACAGATCGTCGGCTGGAGAGCACTTTGCAGAACAATGGCTTCCGCTTAGTGAGGAATACAGGGACACAAGCAGGTGTGTTTTATCCCCATCCTGACACTTCTAGCAAAGCAGCAAGCCTTACACACACACACACACACACACACACACACACACACACACACACACACACACACACACGCGCGCGCGAGAGACATGATTCCACCACAGATTTCCTCTCGTCCTCTGCAGCTCTCACTGGAGAAGAATGATTTTTCTGTAACAGCTTTTATGTTATGTCCAATAACAATGGACTGTCCTCCAACCAAAATGTTGAACAGACTTCTAATGGGATGCTTTTTAAACCTGGGATTTGCTTTTGTTCATATCTTCCACTTCATCGGCGACAGTGCTGCATCCAAAATAGCTCCACTGACTCTTCCTCTTTCCATTTATATTCTCAGGCCTTTTCAAAGAAGCTTTTACCCAGCCGGTATGTTAGTCATCTGTTTTACTTTCCACATAAACTCACTCTCTAACCAAGGCCACTGTGGCACAGGTGGGAGAAATAAAAGTTAGAGTGAAAAGACAAAGAAGCGGAAACTAAAGGAGACAGGTGAACAAAGCATGAAGGAGCACAGGGGCTGAGAGACAGGAGGTGGAAGAGAAGGGGCCGAAAGACAAAAGGAGAAAGACCATAATGCAAAGGGACAAAGGACAGAGGGACATTGTCAGCGTATGGCTCAGAGGTCATCCTGACTGCTTCGTAATGCCTGACTGTTCAGCTGGAAGTGATGGCAGCCAATGAAGATGCATCATTCTGCTCAGGGGGCCGGCCCCCTCCTACTTCAGGGGACAAGTGGTGACAAGAGGTGCATGACACATACTTGATCTGGATAACCTCAAAGACAACCCCCTCACAGAAGCATAAAGCAAATGAGTAACATGTTGGCTGGCTATAAACATCCTTGCAAACATCCAAGGAGAAAGAAGTGAAAACAAGGCAACATATCAAAGCTTTTTATTTACAAGTTGGAGGGTGTTAGCCCTTTGAATGCCACCTGGGCAGACGAGGAAGCGACTGAAAATCTGTGGTGAGATCAAGACTCTGATTAGGCCAGACGGGCCTGACAGATGGACAGACCAGATTAGGCATATAGACATGTATCAAACAAGGCGGGACAACGCTTGTGTCCGAGTGCTGTCTGACCCCTGTGGAGAGGAGGGTGACAGGCAGGTCAACGGCTGGTTTCAAAAAGCAACACAGCTCCCATGTGCATAACAGACATAAATAAAAAGTCAACTTTAGGGCAAGTTAAAACTCAGTGTGTGAGCAGACGAGATCAGCTCAGGAGACAAGTTGGGCTTGTTTTGTACTTTTATATACAGACATGTAAAACAAACACAGGCAGAGGAGTCAGTATGAACTTAATTAGCTGTTAGTGTGGCTCCACCTATTTCCTGTAGATGCACACTGAAACATACTACAAGGACTTTTTAATTGGCTATGAAACAGTTTCAATTTAATACTTTACGCCTGTCTCTAGGTCAGATTCTCCAAGAAATCAAATGAAATGAGCCTGTGTTTACATTTTCTCAGCCAAAGTCACAGTGAGTGGTACGTTGGCCAGTTAAAAGGAAGAATGAGGAGATTTTTATTAAGCTACATTTTTTTTACATTACATTTTGTGGTAATGGCTATGGAAACACTCCTGCTTTTGCCCACTGGTGGCTCCAAATTCTACATAATAAGAAAAGTCCCCTGTAGTAGCTTTAAGCTATACTGTAGAGACTGAACATATAGTTAATGTGTGCTTCAATGCAAATGAAGTGTTACAACAAAACTAGATTACTATGGTCAAAGACTACTGTACTCTCTTGGCCTTGAAGCTTAATGTAAACTGGCAAAAAACGCACAAAGTTGTAGCTCTGAATGGTCACAAATCAAAGGTAGTGCTGACTGATAATATGGATAATATGGACTTTTAAAAAAATCATCTCAGTAACATGTGCCATACATTCACACTCAGCATGTAAATATTTGACTAATCAGATGACTGGAATGTATTAATCTAATTTAATTAATTAATCACCAACTATTTTGACATAGATTATTCATTCATTATTCAAACAACTAATCGATTAATTGTTGCAGCTCAAGTCACAGCCTTCATGAAATGACACAGTATCAGAATTTGATGCATTTGGTCTGATAACATTTAGATAAAAAAAGCTGCACAGTTAAATCATTTTATCCCTGCTGAAGTTAGCAGAGGGCTACACCGCAAGTTTGCTAGCTTAAGTCTCTAGTGCAGTCCGTCCTGGTAAGTTCTTTACAGCAGGATGTGAGTTTTTTGGCTTCATGAACCATGAGCAACTTCTCTGACACTGTATTCAGTTCTCTTTTATACATACATGGTGTCATTTGGTGGCAACTGTGCAAGGTCAGCTAGCATGACGGCTGAGGAAAGTGAGACAAGTGAAGAAAATGCGTAACCTTGTGGTGAAAAAGAACAGCACTTCTTTATTTGGAATTACGTAGTTGAGGAGACTGCCACAAATTTTTCAGTCCAAGAAACTACCAATTCATCTCATCTTCTTCAAAACATCAATGTTTGCTCATTGTTTTTTTTATGTTTGATTTCTAAATAACATAGCAGTGCTTTTGATTTTTAATTTTTGATGGAGGATGGAAAAGCAATCTAAAAAGCACATGGAATATTACTTTTAAACTTTTAGGTATTGCAACCGAGCCAGTGTGGTAATGTTTAGTTGTCAGTTTCAATCTTATTAGAACGGAGAACAAGGAAAATGGGATAATCACTAGGGGTGCTTTCTGTGGGCAAATACAATCATCAACCTATTTGACTTACTGTATCAGTCACTTTTTTATTTCCCAGACCCGTTCCTCTACACCACAATAAAATACTGTTACAACATTTTAAGAAAAACAAAGAGCCTCAATTATGTAACATTACCAAATATTAATGTTGACAGACCGATATAAATCTACAAAGCAGAGGGAAGGAAAGAGGGAATAAATTGGGATCTCTGTCAGACAAAAGTGGATCCCCTCTGCTGTGTCCTTCTCTATTTGTGGGACGGCAGTGATGGATTCTGTCTTGTCAGCCCCCTGTGAGCCATCGTGACAGTTGGGAGTCACCAGAGGCCGAGAACGTGTGACTCACAGATTCTAAAAGTCATTGCTGCTCCGCGTCTGACTCTGACTGCAGACGATGAGTCTCTGATAGGCCTCTGTTACCATTGCTGCCGCCAACAGGCTCTTTAAGCAGCCATTACCAGACCCTTTGTTAGGCTCACCATTATGTGAATCCAGACCCGCGCTGCGTAAGAACTGTGGTCAGACTTAAGGTGGATGCAGCTGCAGAGTTTTACATCACTGGTACAGTTCTTCACGACTAAGAGAGTGAAAGAGGGAAGACGAAGAGAGAACAAAACATCTTGAAAAGAGCAGAGGTACATTTGCACCAAGCTGTGACAGGAAGGTACAGATAGTTTGGTGTGCAGCTTATCAACCAAATATGGCTCAATATCATTTCAAATCTTTCAAGACCAGTGCCAATACAATACTTGACTTCTGGTAGCAAGTTATGCCAAACTTATATTTCCTATAAATACCATACACTGAGGAGTACAAAATCCTTGTAAGTGAAACCTACTTGCAGGGTCCAAAATGAACACCCGCCAAGTGCCAAATGTAGGAAAATTTTGGGTTTGGAGGAAAAAATAAATTGGGGTCTGCAGCCAGGTGGGCAGTAAATAATTTACAATCACAGCATAGGACCAGGTAGGCTGTGTTTTTTTATGTGTAGCAGCTGAGACTTATGTGATGTGTGAAGTCACAGAGGTCAGTAATTTTGTGAGAGCTGGCGTCTGAATGACATAGGAGCTCGGAGATTCTGGCTAAAATAGCTGGAAACCCCAGTATTTACAGTAGAGTTTGCTGCCAACATGCAAGACATAAACAAATAAATAATGTGTTTTTTTTAGTAAAATAATGCATGCTGCAGTTTTATGGCTGTTAAAAACTATTTTTTGGCTGGTAAATTTTCTTTTCTTTACCTGCCATTGGCAGATGAGTCAAAAAGTTCATTTTGGGACCTACTTGCCTGCTTACCTGATTTTGAAGTAAACTGACTAAGAGTCTAACTAAGCATTCGCTGCCAACTTTCAATACTTGATTCTATAACACATTTTGGTCTATAATCAACAGGTATTAATGTTGGATACTCCTGTCTGTATCTTAGCACATGTAGAACCTACATTTAAAAGTGCAAATTGCATCCAATAAGCTTTGTCAGTGTGTGTTTGGCAACCTCTTTCTTGCTGTTTGCCGAACTGAGAAAAACAAATGAGAATCCAGAGCTAAAATACCCTCATCATCATGCTGATCCCCTGTTTGGGAGCATTTAGGCTCTCAGTAAATTATAGCAACACTGAACACAGAGTGTTGGACAGAAACTGTGTTGATGTTTAATCAAAGTTGTATAAGTCTCTGAAGAAACATCAAACATGCTGAGTAACTCTTTTGCAAAGTCATGCACCACCACTATTTACAATCTGTGCAACATTTCTCAAGTCTGAGAAATACTGGCATGCTGGCTTCTATTTTCATGTAGATTACTCACTGATTAATAAAACTAAAATTTGACATGCTGTAGGGCTGGCTGATTGGATGAATATGGCAAATGTACGTGTTTTTGCCATCTTAAATCAATGTGATTTCCTCCATATCTCTCCTTCTTGAGCATTCAAAGAGTAGACATACACTACAATATGTCAATTAACAAAATGCAGTCAATTAGCTTATATAAAACTGGTAGGTTCCAGGTAGAAACCAATATTATTGATTATTATAATTTGATTTCAACAATCATTATATTCCAACACATCATTATAGCTATGGTGTGGACCCCACCATCCACTTGAGTTAGAACAATTTGTAAAACAAATATTCATAGTTTGTTCTGGGTGTGTGCCGCCCTTTGCAATGGACAATGATGCCCAGTGATTTAAAAAAATCCAGGTAAAATAAAAGCCAACATTAAAAGTGTGAAGTCTTCAAGAGCCGATAGCATAAAATGCAGAAACTATAAAAGTGGAGAAAATACCGACTAAATATTTTGTACACAGCAACACAGCAAATATTACGGAAAAAGTTATTTTTATCTGCATTTAAATTGGATCTGAAAAGTTGTCACTAAAGGCCCTAACCCAAACAAACATGCAGACACACTCACATTGGCTCAGACACCCACAAATCTACACTCACACACACACACACACACACACAAACACACACACACACACACACACACACACACACACACACACACACCAACAAATGCGTAAACACACACCCACAGGATGCTAGGAGAGCGGGTGGGGGTAAGGGGGTGAGCCACGAGTCAATAAACCCTGTGTAATCTGTTCCCTTTAGTGGCATAAACCATCTGAGAGGAGATTACAACCGTTCTGCCAAAGTAAGAACATGCGAGTTCCTAATGGACACAAACACTGAATAGAAACACAAACACACACAAAAGTGTGTGCACCTTCGCATATACACTGAAAAGAACTGTGGCGAGTTAAGAGCAGTGTGCTCCAAGACTGTCATGAAGTCATGACTCGTGTTTTTAAGATCAGGCCACATGAGTTTAATGCAGCAAGGCTCTTTTTGACTTTAGGGACAGCGAGACATAAAGATACTGAGAGTGAAGGAGAAAAAAGAGAGTATTTCTGCATGTTTTTCAGAAAAGTACTGATTATCATGACAGGCCCACCCTGGACTTGGGCTCCTGCTGAGGTAA
>JAJHUR010077048.1:0-21269 GCA_027495735.1 Lutjanus campechanus | reverse complement strand
ACGAGACAGGCACTGTAGAGGGCACTTTACCACGTTTTGTCTACCACAAATTTTTCTATTGGAGGGGCACTCTGGAGGGCACCATATTTTCTCTATTGAAAAGACACCCCAGAGGGCACATTTGCGTGTTGTCTTGGACATTGGGCCATGATAGAGGGCACTTTACCATGTTTTGTCTACTGGAAGGGCACTCTAGAGAGAACTTTATCATGTTGTCTTGGACTAACCAATCATTCCTTATGCCTAAACTGAACCAACCAAACTAACAAAGGCATCAAGTCCTAACCAATCAAAGGCAGAGTAGGGTGGGTCATGACTTTGCCCTCCTAAGAAAACAAATTAGTAGCCAGTGGCTTATTCAGGCTGTCTGAGGGGCATGGTGGGGCACCAGAGCGTCAAAAGCTGTGATGCATTTAATCATGATTCGTTCACTGAGTGGGCACCCTAGGCTGAACTTTATCATGCTGTCTTGGACACTGGGACTCTAGAGGACATTTTTACTACTTTTTGTCTACTGGAAGGGCACTCGGCACTTTACCACGTTGTGTCTACTAGAAGGGCACTCTAAAGGGCACTTTAGCATGTTGTCTTGGACTCTAGGCCACAATAGAGGGCACTTTGCCACATTTTGTTCACTGGAAGGGCACCCTTGAGAGAACTTCATCATCTTGTCTTGGACTAACCAATCCCTCCTCATGCCTAAACCAAACCAGCCTAACCAACAAAGGCATCGATGGTACTAACCAATCAAAGGCAGAGTAGGGCAGGTTATGACTTTGCCCTCCAGGGGGAAATAAAGGTACCTGTAGTCTTATGCAAAATAGCCATAGTTCAGTGCCTACTATTTTTTTTTCCAAGACAAAACACATTTTAGAGTGTTTCTTTATTGTGACCAGCCTAAGACACACTTGTGCAATATTCATGCTGTTTAATCAGCATCTCTGTATGCCACACCTGTCAGGTGGATGGATTAACTTGGCAAAGGAGAAGTGCTCACAACACGGTTTTTTAATCAAATTTGCAAACAAAATTTAAGATAAACAAGCATTTTGAGTGGACAGAAGGCGTCTGAGTTTTTTTTTTCTCCTTAACTCATGAAAAATAGCAAAAACAACAGCACTGAGTTTATATTTCAAGAGGATGGATTATCTTGGCAAGGGAGAAGTACACACAAAAACAGATTTGAACAAATTTGTGAACAAAATCTGAAGAGAAATATACCGTTTGTCTGCATAGAAGGACTCTGAAATCTTTTACTTCAGCTCATGAAAAATGGGAGCAGAAAAAAAAAGTGGTGGGTTTATATATTTGTTGAGCCCACATGCAGCACAGATGGATTTAGGTACGCGGTTGGGGTATTTGCATTGAACATTTTATCTAGCTCCAGCATTGTCTGGTGCTGCAGTGCTGGCAACACACATGGAAGTGTGTTGGTGGGTACCTGGCAGGTATAGCCATGTGTGTTTTGTTAGAATGTTACAAACATGTTGGTAATTCATTATGAATGAAACACTGTGGGTGTCAAACTTGGACAAACTAAACCTGAACATACAGTGCAAGATTTGGGATTCACTTTCAGAAGTAGTGTAGATTGTCTGCTGCCCTGCATAGCTGCAACATAGACAAATAATTACATAAACAATAGATTTTCCCAAGATGAAATTGGAAACAAAACCACACAGTTTTTCATAAAAACGCCTCCCTTGTTTATCATCTCCATCACCATGGTGACTCCACTATCACCATAGAGACTTGGCTGTGAGGAGCGTTAAAGAATTCCTTTGTAGCCTTGCATCTACACAGGTAGAAGAGATTTCATTTGGGATAGGGGCTCAGGCCCCAGTGATTGTTTCTTACACAGAAGTTATGAAGCCTATTTGTCTGAGGTGTCCGTGTGATTGCGTGTCGCACTCCCACCAGCGTGCCGGCTCTGAAGCGATGAGATAGCCTCTGATCGGGTTTGCCGAGATGATTGTTAGCGAGGGCAGAGGCACAGGTAATCACATACATCCACTGTCTCACATACACACACGTCCTGACATTCACCTGCTGTTGATTAAATTTCAGGAGAGCAACATGTTTGGGTCTGGATCAAAATACCTGTTTGAGGTATTAGAGCGTGTGTGTGTGTGTGTGTGTGTGTGTGGAGGCTTGTGTGCGAGTACAAGTGGTTCCTTTGGGCCCGCATGTCTTCAGATCTTCTGTCAGTATGTGTGTGTCCTTAAAGTAAGTGTGCATATGAATCATCTCAGTGTGATTGGCACAGACAACCATGTTGGACAGAGGATAAATAGGCTCCCTGACTATGCAGAATATTCGCTGTCAGATTCAAACAGGAGAAAAAAATCATTCCGAGGATCCCAGCGGCAGTGGGAATATTGATATCCTCTCGCTCGCGCTCGCTCCTTCCTTTCTGATCTCTCTTTTTCTATTTCTCCATCTCGTTTCTTCCCCCTCTCTGAGCTGTAAACCAGAGTAAAGTGCTTTACAGAAAATCAGCAGTTTTGGAAAGAGGTGAAGATTGATTAAAAATTATGCAGAGAAAAGGGCGAATTGAAAGACTTCGAAATGTAGGCAATTTGGGAAATATCTCTGGAGGAAAAATAAATAAACAAGACGAATTGTCTGCGAGGATGGAGTGTGTGTGTAGAGGAGGGTTTAGATGGGGAGACGATGGAGGGAGAAGGTTCTCTAACAGGGTCCCGGTTATGGGGAGAGAGGGAGACAATCTGTCTGAGGAGGAGAGGTGTCACTTACACTGTGAGCACACACTCATCACCCCCCACCGCCCTCCCTCCATCCAGCACTCCATCACTCCGTTCCCCCTCCTTCGCCACCTCGCACACTCCATCACCCACCCCTCTACCCACCCTTTTCCCTCCCTGGTGTGTGCGCGACAGGACACCAGCTCTGACAAACCACAACACACACACACACACATCCCTCTCCCTCATTGTTCCTTACAGGAAGCACTTATCACACGGCGACCTAACAGTTTTTCTGTTTTTGTGTTTTTCTGTGCACGTGTGGGAAAGGACGCGAGCATTTCTCAAAAGTGTTTTCACAAAGTGCTTTGGTGGTTGATGTGGAACTTGCCAACCCATTCTTATCACATGTCGTCAAATACCAACAATGATTTGTCACCATCCATCGGTGTCTTAAACTGACATACAAGGTACACTTTAGTGTCTGTATGAGATGCTGCCAGAAAGCCTTTAAACACTTGGTTAATATTTTGAACTGGTTACGTCACGTTGCGTTACATTACGTTATATTACGTTGGCCTTGTTGTTGCAGCATTCTAAGGTCCATTATGCCTGTATAACAGACTGTTGCGATGTATAACAGAATGTTGTTAGGAAGAACAGACTGTTGCTATGGATACAATCACTAAAATCGTTTTAAAATTCAGATTTTGTGTCAAATTATTAATTTTTTTGGGGTGGGGTCTAACTTGTCGGTATTTATTTCACAATAATGACCTGCTCACTGTACATTATCCCTTACTTACACTACATTATGTTGCATTGTGTTGCATTACGTTACTCATGTGATGCAACTCATTATTATGCTTCGAGTTGTGTGTTGCGTTGCATTGTGTTGCATTACAATGAGGTACAGTATCGTAAGTAACTTAAAACCGTAGCTAATGTAAACTTTTGCTTTCACACAGGACACATACTCCAGCCTCCTGGTTGAAGTCCTGTGTTTGTTTGACCCGTCCATCCACTCTACCTCCTTCATATGCCGACTATCTCGTCGACAAGGATGGTTTACATAGAAGTTACTTGAAAGCGTGGTGCGTCTCATACAAATGCTCAAGGGTACCTTGTTTGGAGACGCACAGGGTCGTGACAAATGTCGGGAATGAGAATGAGAACAGGCCGAACTTGCACACACACACACACATTCACACACCCTAGTTTAGCTTGAACAAGCCGTATTCACGAATTCAAAAATGCATTTGAACCATGCCACATGCCACCAAACTCACATTAACCCATGACCAGTGACACTCCCACCCTCTACACAGTTCTGTCATATACTCCGGTAGTTCATAGAACAGACTTTCTTACCAGATAAAATTTAAAGCACAAATCCTCCCCCCAAAGGTTTTTGATACCTTAGAATGAGCCGCACGTATCTACAGAAGGTGCAGGTCCTCTTCAAGTTGCACCACCATGTTTTTCACAATAAGACCTGACAAACCAAACACTGGCTTTAGATACGGCCTTCCGCAAGGGGGAGTGAGGCAAGGTGTTTGCAATCTGCATGCTCACCACTAAATCCTAAACACTGGTCCTTTATCACTAGTTTATCAGCAGAGCAGAGTAGCAGAGGCGGAGGAGATTGACAGAATAGGGGATGGTGTAAACTAGCCACAAACACTGTAACACTGGTCAACACTGTACACTACTGGCTTACAAGAGGAAGAGGCAGTATTTCTAACCCTACTGCTATTCTCAGTTGCATGCTGTCAATTTTTCACACTCCACACTGTCCAACAGTGCTGAGAGCTTTATGTCATGTTGCCTCATAACAGAGGCCCATGGTGCTTCATAGATTTTTCACAAAGTTTGGGGGGTCTAGGGGACAGAAATATTGGGTTTTCTCTGGAAAAATGGAAAATAACTCCTGTTGCAATGAGCACTATAGAAATCATGAACAATTGATGTTGTGGTAAAGTGACTGTACGTGTAATTTACTAACTCAAAAAAGTGGTTTTAAAGTTAAGTTAACCACACTCTCTTCTTGTGACATCTGCCACCTCTCTTTTACACATTTTGTATCACATAAATAACTGCTGAAATCGTGTCTATGTTTGTGTATTCTTGAAAGATAGATGATTATTTGTTTGGCTGATAAATAGAAAATGGTAACACTTTATTTGAAGGGGTTGTTTTCTCTGCTAGATGCTGACTATGCAAGCATGGCGAGAGAAAGTGCGATCGGAACTGTTCATGTGCAGCTCTCCACAGTGTTGAGAAGGAAGTGAGACTGTTCACTTCTTAGTTACTTACGTCATTAGCTTAAAAAAGTGTTTAACCTGGCCAAACTGGGACCAGACACTGCGTTCAAGACCAACTGTGGCCAGTTTGAAAGGGAATACAGTGGTGATGTGGTTTTTTTTTGTTGCTGGATTTGGTTCTTGACACCACCTAATTAGGCATCTAGCTCCACGGCTAACTAGGCTAAGTGAGGCCAGCTAGAGACAACAGCGGTTAGCATATTTTAGCAACAATTAAACTAGCTAACCGCTGTCTGTCCATCGGGTAACTCTGTTCGCTACTCTGTCATCAAACCGGTCTTATAACATTTAAGATTATGTTGTTCTGGTTAATATCAAGCTGTCATAACAATGACATTAACAGGTTATGTCATCTTGGTTAATGTCAAGTTGTCATAACAAAGACATTGACAGGTTACGTTGTTCTGGTTAATATCAAGCTGTCATAACAAAGACATCTCAAACAATGTGAACTTTGCATTAGAAGTGCTACAAATGAGTGAATGATGCTTGATGACAACAGTCATACATATTCATAAGGACGCCTCCATGTTCATCACAAGTGTTATGACATGGTTATGACGGGGTAAGGACAGTCTAATGCACACCCCTTCAAATAAAGCATTATATTTAAAATTGGACAACAGTTACTCTGATAATTGATTTTATTAAGGAAAAATGTCAAAAAGAATCCCTGGTTCTAGCTCCTCAAATGTGAGGATTTTCTTTGTATCATCGTGTAATAAAAATCTTTCTGCTTTGGACTGCTGGTTGGACAAAAGAAGCAATTTGAAGACTTGGGCTCTTGAAAATTATGATGGGTATTTTTTTTTTCTATTTTCAGACATTTTACAGACATGAATAATTCATAATCAAAAACACAATCAACAAATTAATTGAGAGTGAAAATAATCATTAGTTGCAGCCCTAGTAGATGCTTAAACAGTCCCTTATCTCTAGTTAATGCTGCCCTCCTCGCTCTCACACACACCCCCACACGCTCTACAAGTGTAACCTTCTCCTGTCCTGCCAGGCGGTGCTCCTACAGTCCGTTTTGAAATTCAAATTTCTCTATACAATTTCCCTTTTAAATGCGCTTCACAGTTAGCAGAAATTAATTAGCTAACCTGCATGCTAGACTGGCGATACATAATACATCTCTACTCAAAGAGGCCGACCCATAGGCGTACACGCTCAACAAAGTGTGTGTGTGTGTGCATGCATTACAGTCAATGTACATCACTGCGGGGTGAGGCTTCAAATCACAGAGGTGGTGCTTCTCCCCGACTGTTCTGTAATTGACGGGAAATAAGAAAGACTCCGTAAATGTGTGTGAAAGCAGGTGAGCATATGCACACTCCTGCTCGCCTACGAGGACGTGTGCGTGCACCGCTGAGTGTGTGTACATGGTCTGCTGTGGCGTGCGTGCTTGTGTGTGTTCGGCGCCCCGCTGTCCTTGGCAACTTGAGTTCTTTCTTGATTTCTGTGCATTCTAAATCAAGATCATACATCACATTTGTCTGATGACAAACGCAGCTTTGGACATTTCTGCCAACAAGCACAACTGCAGAGTTGAGAGAACAAAGGCTCTTCTAAATCTCCCTTTTGACTTTGTTCTTCCTCTGCCGCCCTCCCTTCGCTCTGTCACTTGTCTCTTGTCTTCTGTCTTATTTCTTTCTCAGATGTCCTGTGTCTTCCTTTTTTTTCCTCCCCAACTTGTGAGCAAGACATTGGTCTCTCTTTTTCTTTTACTGTCTCTCTCCATCTCTTCCTCTCTCTCTCTCTCTCTCTCTTTTTCCCTCTGAGGAGATTAACACAATCTCTCCTTCGCGTGAGAAAACAAACACAGATAATCCTGGGCGCGCTGCTGGCGTGTGACCGAGGATTAGCCAGCCGTTTTAAGTGAGAGCATATGGAAATAATAACGGCAAACTGACACATGCGCGAGCTAGCTTGTCCCTCAGGTAAGAGGAATGAAAGGCGCACAAATAGCAGGCTTACACAGCTCACAGCACCCCGAAAACATACCTCAAAAGGGAACCTCCTGAATTGGGATACCACTGGATTGGTATTAATGATGTTGTGACATGCCTTGTGTTGCGTCTGGTGATCCGACTTTGTCATACTGTACACATGCTGTTAAATACACATGTGTAATGAGGTGTTATCCCAGTTCTCTTTGGAAGTTTCTTGCTCTCACAATCAAAACACACCTAGCCTTAAATTAAATATGAAATCATCACGCCTTGCATGTTAAAGTGATGGTTTGGATTATTATATATGTTAGCTACAGTAGATGGCCATTTCATATTTGAAATGTTTTCACCGCTTTGCCGCCTGACAGACTTTTCCGACGCGAAACCGCTGTTTTATGCGCCAAATATCGCTCTCTTCAAACCAACCAAACTCCATGGACAAAATCAGTAATTTTACCTGGCAGAACACAGGAGATGTTGGATACCTTGATCTGTTCTTTGTTTGTGTTATTGCGCGACTTCAGTGTTTTAAAAGGATTGTTTGGGTTCACAGAAATCACACGATAGCACAAACTAACTAACAATTTGAGGCAGCATGAGAGCAGCAACTCTTGTGTTTGGCAAGTTAAAATGACTCATTTCATCGGTGGAGTTTGGTTGGTTAGGAGAGAGCAATATTTGGCTTTTATAATGGCGGTTTCCCTTCCAAAAAAGCTCTCTGACAGCAAAATCAAGCTCTGAAAATATTCGAATTATATTGTACACTTTAACTGATATTGATTTTTTTGGGGTGGACCTCTTTTCACCCTCTAGCTCATAGCGACCCAGAGCGCCTGATCTATATTTCAGTATACTGCCCAGGAGCGCCTGTCATTTTAAAATCATTCCCAGTGCATTAAAATAATTTTTTTTTAAAAAAGGCCTGAGCTACTTTAAAGTGTCAGAAATAACTTTAACCAGAAATATACATCGTAATGTACCGCCCCAGCTCTCACTGCTGGAGATGGAGCTGTGTCCAGGGGGAAGTACGACGAAGAGGGACGACCAGGTCACGACCAGGTCACGACTTTTCCACAGATACATTCAACAATTTTTATCAGATAAGCTGCCAAAAACACTACTACAACACAATTGTGGAAAACGACAGAGACACTTGTTCAAAATCACAAAATCACCATCAGTAAACAGCGGGACCAACTCAGCCCTCGCTGCCGGAGGCTGGTGGGAGGTGCAACGAATAATCAGTCGGGGGAACCGACTGGGTCGTGATTTCTCCTCATATAAATTCAGAAATTTTTCTCATATAAGGTGCCAAAAACACTGTCTACCACCTCATTACTGTTGTTTGTTCTTATAACATACCTGTGTCTTTAAGTGAGGACTCTCAGTGAACTGCAGCATCATTCTAAAGGGTTAAGTGACTAATGTGTGTTTTGTTGTTGACCTCGTCCACAGCAGTACATTGCTTTGCTTCCATGCTCCCTGCTTCTACTAATTGGGGGGGGCGTGCTGACAGGCTTCTACTGTAGCTAATACACTGACTACCGATAATTACTCAACACAACCCGACTTCAAACAATCCGCACTGTTCCTTTAAGCATCATGAGCTCAACATGATGACAAGGCTTTCTATGTCTTTTCCTTTTCCTTTCTAAATGCTCTTCATTGTAGCAGCTGATTAGATTTTGATTAGTTTATTGATTTCAAGGAAAGCTCAGCCATCAAACATCAGTCAGGGTTCCTATAAATGTCACCCTCTTGCCATCAGGGGGCACTGCTGCAGAGCAGAGTCATGGAGCTACTGTACTGGAGAGTGTTATGCTAATTCTTCAATTACCTGCTACTTACACCGTGGCCTTGTTCACATGCTGTATCAAAAATCTATTAGCAGCAATATGTACATTCATTAACAGCAATATGTAATAAGTAAATAATTGGGAGTGGAGCAGAGCTCAGTGGTCAGAGTAGAAAAGAAAGAGGAGAAGGGAATAAATGGGCACAAAATAAAATAGAGGAGAGAAAATGATTCTAAAATGAACAGATGAATAGTCCGTGTGTGTATCTGTGTCACGCATGTGTGTTTTTCTATGTGTCTTTGAGAATGTGTGTGTGTGTGTGTGAATTTAAATGAGGCAGACCTGGGCTGAGTCAGAGCCACAGACAAACAACACACACTGTCTGACATGGCCTCCAGACACAAACCAGAGCGAGGACGAGGCGAGGGAGGGAGGGAGGGAGGCAGCAAGAGAGAGAGAGAGAGAGAGAGATGGGGTGGGGTGAGGCTCTATGTGTGTGTGTGTGTGTGTGTGTGTGTTTGCATTTACTTGCATTTTCGCTTGTGTGTCTCCCTGCTCTAAATATTTGGACATGTGTGGGGAGATCAGACAGAGAGCGAGGGTAACGAAATGCAGAGAGACAGCGGCTGATGATGAGAGGGGAGGAGGGGTTGAGGGTGTAATGGGGTGGGTGTAGATAGAGAATGGGAGAAATCTTTTTATTGCTGGGGGTCTCTGTGGGACTGACAGTAAATAAGCAGTGATAAGCAGCAGGCAGCTTCAGTCGGCACCCTGACTTGCAGGCTGTTAATGACCCAGCTTCTCTCTCGTGTCCCTGCCTAACCCTCGCCTTTGCTCGCCTTTAACGCATTAAAGGCGAGCAAAGGCGAGGTCTTTTCCCATGGTCACAGATGGACAGATTTTCAACTAAATGTACTTAGAATACATATTTAAATACTTTTAAGTATATTCTGATTATATTAGAAAATGTAATTTTTAAAAAATAAATAAGGCACATTTTTATCCTCGCAGTCTGAGGCTAAATGTAAGTGAATTATGAAAGATATCTTGTCGGGTCCAGCAACACACTCATTGTGAACTACCATATTTCAGTTGTGAAGCTTTGGAGTTTGGTGCAAATTTCCCCTAAGACAAGTAAATCAAAATATAATCAGATACTGCACGCTGAGGCAAATTTACTGAATGACACTGCAGTACAATTAGCAAACACATGCTCGAAAAAAGTGGGAAATACACTTGCTAGTTGGGCTGCACCTCATGTTTATTTTTCATATTCTGTTCAATCATAATCCTGAATTAATAGATGCATACAGCACATTAGAATAAAGATAACTGTGGTAAAATTAGTCCAATTTTCACCCCATTTCATAGACTTTATTTGTAAGATTGCCTGATTAGAAAAATACTGGACCTGAGATTCAAAAGGATTGCTGAGACATATATTCATTTAATCATCATGTCAACCTTTTCCCTGAACTGGACAATCAGTGTTTTTACTTCAGTACAGGACTTAGAATTTCAACAGGTTATGACATGGATTCATTTCACCATAGTAGTTATATGCCGTTAGGATAACAGGTAAGATAGATCACTCACTGTTGTATGGCTATTGTATTTTTGCATCAATGTGGGGCAAGGAAAATAACAACAGACTGTAACAACAGTCTGTGACTAGTTATAGCAATTTTCTCACTCATATCTGGGCGTTGAAGCAGACTAAGTATAAAAGAGCTGAATAACACCGTTAGATGACGCACGATGTAACATTATCTTAACAACAGTGGTGCAGAAATTACTTACGTGTGGCTGACGAAGAAACATTTAGAAAATTAATTTTAAATGACCACGTGTTGATAATCCTGATATATAATGCTTGTGTGCTGACAAAAAGTAAACAGGATGGTGCTGTCTCCTTTCCTCCTCTCCTTTTGCAGCTTTCACTTCATGTGCTCATGCAGGGCAGTTATATGTGATGATGTTGTACATCTGTCTAAAATATCCCCAAACTGTAGCTGCTTGCAATGAGGTTTGTCAGCTGCAGCATGTTCTCCAGGTGAATCCATGTTTTGACCGGGCACGACACCTCACTAACACATGTGACTCCCTCCAGCCCTACAAGCTAGCTAGAAACCACCAACATGTCCTCATACCTTAACAACAGTATGGTGCCAGTGACTCTCAAAATAACACATGTAACTGCTGGAGAGCACCAGCGACGCCAAAAATGGCTTGATTACAAAAAGATTATGGTTTGGGTTAAAATAAGTACATAAGTGACATCACTTGCGAAACATAACCTCAGTAATTTAAACTGCAAATAAGTTAGCATGAACTCTTGCTTTCACACGGGAAACAAACCCCGTTCTCTTGCACCCAGAATGCACCCATGAATTCTCACCGTCACACCTCAAAGATATCCTGTGGCCACTTCAAATCTATGATGTGGGTGACATATAAATGTTTGCATAGAATGGATTTTTGTACGTCCAAATTACTTGTATTTTAATTAAATACATTTCCTCTTGGGGCGGCACGGTGGTGCAGTGGTTAGCACCGAGAGGGATCTGTTTTTGAACCCCCCAGATGGCTGGGGGACGGGGGGAATTTGTGGCCGGGACAGGACGTTTCTGTGAATTTGCATGTTCTCCTCGTGTCCGCCTGGGTTCTGTCTGTCTCCACTGCTTGTCTGTGTGATTTGCAGTCTCCCCAGTCCAAAGACATGCAGGTTAATAGGTTAATTGATAACTGTAAATAGCCCGTAGGCGTAAATGAGTGTGCGAGCGGTTGTTTTTCTGTATGTACCAGCTCTGAGATGAAGTGGCAACTTGTCCAGGGTGTACCCTGCGTCTCGCCAAATGTCAGCTGGGATAGGCTCCAGGCCCCCCCGTGTCCCTTCAAGGATAAGCGGTTACAGACCTTTCGTACCAGCATTTGTATTTAATTTGAATATGTTTGATGAGCAAGTATTAGTCATTTGTAACAAGATGCTTTATGACAGATTTGTGCCCGTCTCTATCCACAGTCCTCCCCGTCTTCATCTGTCTGCCTTCCTCTCTGTGTCCTCCATTTTGTCATCACATACACTGTCTCCGTCTCATTTTAACTATCTCCCAACTGCCTCCTCCAGCTCCCTCTATTGACACTATTTCTTCCTAATCTGCTGTTAACCCCCCCTTCACTCACCTCCCCTCAGCTCAGACTCCCACCCACCTCCCATCTGACACATCGTTTTAGGTGAAGACGAGCGCAGCATCCCTCGCCATCCTCAAATGAGCAATCGCGCCTCTTTGCAGCTCTTTTCCCTCATTCCTCACAGTTTAAACACAGGGAGCTGCAAGGTCAAGTGTGTTGTATTGATGTGTGCCTGGGTATATATCGCTCTGTGGTTTATTGCTGCTGCTTGTGTAGGTGTGCGTCTCCACTCGGTATATCTGTGCCTGTATGTATGTGTGCGTGTGTGTGTGTGTGTGAGGGAATGTGTGCATCTTGGATCAACGGTTAAAGAGATTCAGCCCACAGCAGCAAAATGACCAGCAAGGTCAAGGCCGACTCTGTGGCAACACAAATTGTTCCGCTCGGAAATCCTTCGTTCTCCAGGGGCACGCAGATCATCTCGCTCCCCTGTTGATAAAACGCCTCCTCAGGCTTCTGACTCGGGGAAAGTGGTCGTGTGTCATTATTAACACACCATAAGCATATGCACACATGCATTTTTTTTTTTAAAGCCTGGCTGTTTCATCTTATTTCTTTCTCTTTTTTTTGTTTGCTTAACGAAGTGGAAACTGAGGGGGAGCTTAGCACTAATTTTACGCTTTGTTTGCTTTAATTCTATTAGTTGTAGCCTATCCTACATGTTTTTCATTAGCTGTGTGTGTTGATTCCCTGAAAGCCTAAATCCCTTTTAACCTTATTCATGGCAGATCTTTAAGAGTTTACTGTAACACACCCACCTGAAATGGTGCCTCGCAGCATCTGTAAATATACAATATGTGTTCCACTTAGCTTGCAACCACTCAGAATGAATCCACATGTAACCTGTGAGTCTTCAGTTTAGCAGTAGGGGAGACCAGGGAGTGTTGCAACACCGGGTTAGTTGTAACGCTGTCAGTTCAACCAATTAAACCAAAGTGCTGCAGTGATATAATCCATATGGTATGCTGCCATTTCTCTTTTTTTTTAACTCATAGAGAAGTGGCATGTCTCTGTTAGCAACACTGCAGGTTTTATGACCAAAAATGGTAAGAAAGTCAACTTTTTCATCAAGGTCATTTTTTTGACTAGTGTTTGTTGTATTCTAGATACAGTGGCTTGACTACATAACCTGAAGGAGCACCTTCTCTACTTTAATTAGACGGCACCTTCAAGCCCTCATGCTAAAACCGTTAGCTTGGGGTGGGGACAGTTATAACAGTTCATTAAAATGATGATAATTTCTGCACTGTGTGCGTGAAACACGCAAAAAGTGGGGGTCAAATGTATCGGCTACATTGTATGAATGCACCTGAATCCAAATATGTTATTCAGGAATTCACAAATAATCCAAAGGAAACAGGTATTTCCTTTATCTAAATATGCTTATCATTATTTGGAAAAAAAATAAAATGTAACAAAATGTAACACAGTAACATTCAGATGTTGTTGTTTTTTTTTACTTTGATTTAATTACATTTTACACAATAACTTAATTTCAATATCCTAATATTATTATAATATGAATATGCATATGTATAATATTCCAGTACTAAAATCTATTTCATAATTAATTATATGCCAATATTAAATTCTGTTAATTGCCATGAATATTAGGAAGATAACAACATTTGACTGATTTAACGTGACTTCTGGTATAAACCACACCCACTTCTGGTACGCAAATACAGATACGGAGACAGATCTGTTTTTGTTTTTTTGCAACTTCTTTTTAACTTTGTTCATAACTATTTATTCTTTATTCTTTAACAATTTCTTTTTCCATAAATTGGATAGTGTGGCTCTCAAATTACCTCTAACTGTAGTAGTGGGGTAGATTGTAACGATGGCACAATTGAGATTTATTTGTAGTAGATAAGTGTGTGCACCATGTATCAAAGTTTGAGATATCCGGCATTAAAACCACTGAATTACTGATGCTCGAACAAAACATGTTACAACCATCCCTGGTCTCCCCTAATATTTCACCTACAGCAGCATTTCTTGTCTGCTGTATGTTTTTGCCTCTTCTGGTTCATTTATAAGGGGATTAAAGCCACACAAAACGGATCAAGGGAGGCCATGTTGAAATACTAATTGTACGTTTTGTTTGTGTCTTTGAGATCGCCGTGGCTGAATCCAGTGGGAGGAATGTTGTGGGTGGGAGGTGTTTACTGTATTTGTTTACATGTAATTTTCCCACCAGTTTTGCCAGGCGCCCAGCACATGTTGAATTGATCGATTCTCCCTCTAAACACAGCAGGTTGCTCTTTTTTTTTTCTCCTCTGCTTCCCTGCCTGCTCTCACTTCTTTCCGTCTTGTTGCCATGCTGCCTCCCTCCCTATCCTCTAAGGTTCTTTTTTTTCATTTTTTTATTATTTATTTTTACATTTTTGTCTTTTTGGATGGGTATTTCTACCTCCCTGTGCCATTCAGTCTCTAGCTGTGCTAATTTCTCTCTATCTGGCTGTCACTGATTTTGCAGCTCTTGCTGTCTCTGCATCCCCCCCTCCTCTCCTCTCTCTTTGCACGTCTCTCTCTGGTTCCTTCATACTCTTACTCCCTTGTTAGACTGCACTCTCTGCTGTCACTGCCTCTCAGGACCTCATTTTAACACTCCTCCCTCTGTGCTCCTCTCTCCTATTTCATCCCTTCTCTTTCTCCTCATTCCTGGGTCCTCGCCTTCGATTTCTTTCTTCTTGCATCTCTTACCGTATCCTGTCCTCTCCCTGCCTCCCTGCCTCTCTTCAAAGGGGCTCATACTGGGCTTGGAAATCCTGCTCGGCACACCACCTCCAGGTGCGGATTGTTTTTAACCCAAGACTGAGGAGTGACACAGAGATGAATTCACACACATTCTCTGCGTGAACGTGCTCCAGTATGTGTGGCTTGGACACACACACACACACACACGAATACATGTGCATTCACCTGTAAAAACACATGAATCTCACAGGGACTCGCACTTTTGGATACAATTTTCCTGACAGATTTTGCCAAATTGCTGTTATTTTGTGCAGATTGTCTCTGAAATTTCCACTCTGAATTTTTTTATGGCAACATTTCAGAAACTTCAAGAACAATTTTTGATGAGTTTCCAAAGAATTTCATGGGTGTGTGAGTTTTGGAAGCCTTTCCTCAACTTCAAGTTGTCTGAAAAATTAAACCTTGCCAACTTTTGAGGATATAATTTTCACTGTACAGCAGTGAGATACACTGCGAGGCTCTCTGAGACAGGATGACTGACTCCATCTATTCAACAGAAGGACAAAGTTTGGTGCTGAAACAATTGTTGGGTTGACTGATTAGTCGATTGACTCTTGAGTTTTAAAGTCCCGCTTCCAGTCAAAAAAAATGTGCTTCCCTTATTGTTCCTTCATGTGGATGTTTGAGCTTCATTGTGCAGAATGATGTATGAGCAGAGTTTGACACTAGACAGTTGTTTTCACTTTAATCTACAGAGGGAGGAAAGATTCTCCGCGCTCATGTGTGCACACCAGCAGAATTTTGTAGTTTGGGAGTATGATGTGAAAACTTGAAGCCTCCGGTGCACAATAACTTTTCATGAAGTATATATCATGTGTCCAGTGGTTAAACTTTTGAAATGAACAATATTTGCATATTTCATGCATTTTTTATGAAGGCAGAGTTGATCTAATTGTTTAAGATTATCTCATTAAAAACCCTCATTAAAGAATTTTTAATAAGACTTTTGCACTTTTCAGGGAAACACCGCATCAGATAGAAATCATTATTAAAGGCAGATCATTTTATATGTTGATGTATTAAAGAAGTAATATGCAAGAACGCTAGTTTAAAATCTTAAAAAGTAACTAACGTTATCAACAGAATGCGAAGAAATAAATGTGTCAGCTAAAGTCTTATGAACAAACAATAAACTGAAAATGTCACCAAAGGAAATGCTCTTACACCAGTTGCCTCATTAAACAGAAAAATAAAACCTTGTACCTTCTGAGCTCAAGTTGTTCTCTTTTGATGAACTAAGACGAGGTTAATTGCCTTGTTAACTCATCGTGAAACATACTCAAACTAGACAGAAACAAAATAAAACTCACCAAAGCTGTCTTTGTTCATCTTTTCACTGTTCCAACAATCACCAGCTCTGGTTTGGTCAAAATAAAACCTTAATTTACCGAGTTGGATGTGAAAATATTCTGGCTTTCCGCTGCCTCTCTGATGCCGACCGTTGCTATCGTTCCTGTCCTGCTGGACGCCAGTTCTGAATCTGCCGCGGCTTTTTCGTGCCTTGAGTCAGAGTCCTGGTCAGTGCAGCTGTGAATTGCTTTGGTACGGTATTTTCTTTCCTGGTTGAGTCAGCTAACAAAACTGCAACTAGGCGTGCAGCTAACTGAGCCAGTGGCAGCTACAGTTAGCAGCAGTTAGCGGTTACTCTGATGCAGTTCTTACATAAGTCATTTCTCAAGCAAAATCAGCTGACATTTGCTATTTCCAGCACTCAAATGTAAGCGTTGCTGTTTACTATATTTATAAATGGAACATGCCGCACGTTTTATTTTGAAGCACTAACATCTCCCGTCATTTCAGTTCCTGTTCTTGTGTCTCTTCCCCGTCCTGATTAAATACACCTGTTGCTCCCTCAGCTGCCCCTACCTGGTCTTGCCCTTTGTCAGCCCCGTATAAATACTCACATGTTTTCTGTTTTTCTTTTGTTCATTCTTGTTTGTTCATCGCTTTCCAGCTTTTTTTTTCTTCCTAGCATTAGTCTTCATGGTTTTGGAGTGTGCTTTGTTACTTTGTTAATGGGGTTTCGTCTGCTCCCCGCCTAAATTTGTTTGCTTGTGTTGGACTGGTCTCCTGTGTTTACTGGTGAAGACTTTGCTTTTTTAAAATTCACCTTGAGTCCTGTGTCTGCTTCTGAAATTGAGTCTTTGATTTACCCAGAAACTTCACAGTGAATTGAATTTTGTTGTGTTTTGACTGTTAGTTGGACCAAACAAAAGCAAGACGCCACCTTGGACATTCTAATGGGCATTTTCCAGTATTTTCTCACATACTATAGACTAGAATTTAAATTAATTAAACAAGAATAATTGATGATGAAAATAATCATCAGTTGCAGCCCACATAAACATTTAAACATAATAAAATGTCCAAAATAAAGCTCTTTTATTATTTAAACTCCATTATATCAGTTGTGTACAAAATAACAGATATTTTATATGTGATAGATAAGCATGGCAATATTTCATATTTTTCTGTCAACAAATCCCATGAATGGAGCAAAACCAGCAATGCATTAGTCCATCTTACAGTACTCTCTGACTTCCCTCTGCCTGTTGCCCCAAGCCCATTTGTCCATTAGTGAAGATGAAAATCTTTAAAAACAACTCAAAAACATATACCTTCCCTTTAAAAAAAAAAAAAAGAAAGAAAATTCCAAGAACAGCTGGGCAGCAGCTGTAGTTTTTAGCAAAACAAACATTACTCAAAAAAGATTAAATTAAGTATTTGTTAGGGACTATTTATGCAGTGAATTTGGTGATGCTGAAAATAATATATCCACAGCACAGTATTTACTGTATGGTACCAGGGTGTGCGTGGGATTGAGAATAAACTACAGTGTGTGTTCACGGTAATGAAGGAAAGTTTCACCCAGTGCAACAGCTCACTTGTGTGCTTCTAATTGCTCTATGACACAGAGGAATAAGATATATTAAAGCAATATCGAGAGGGAGTGCTGTTGTACTGAATATCAGCACAACTACGATTCGGTCATAGATCATCACAAGTGTGCTGATATTCAGTACAACAGCATGACCTCCACTCTGATATAGCATTTATACAACAGCTCTACAAGCACCATTTTTTTTAGTTAACAGTAATAAACAACAATAGATTATAATTTGTTTGTTTATTTAATCATTGATTTGGCTCTGCCAACACAAACAGTTACGCAACTGGATTTGGACTGGACCGTTGCCAAGCAGGAGAAAACATTTTCCTGACTAACCCGGGTACGGACCAAACCACAGGACCCTTAGAAAAGGGTTGTCTTGGTCCACTTCCAGAAAGACACTGGTGCGGTTTGTTTGTGGTCTGAAAGCAAATGTACAAACCACAACCATGTATATATTTACGCAAAAAAGCAGACTTTCCATATTTCAGGTCTGCCCAAAAAAACCCTGAACACAGAAAACGTGAGCACCAGGGCAGTTATACTCTATGTCAGTAGTCATGAAATGCCTCTTATCCAATCAAATTACTTGGTCAGATTGGTTTCATAATAAGCTTTGTCACCCACACCCTCAGACAATACTTGTCAGTAGGAACACTTCATTGTGGTTTGGGTGTTTTAATCGTATCTGTCGACAATAAACGCAAACAGATCAGCCTCATCACATGCATGCGCACACACTCACACTTATGTAAGACTCTGAAGTGTATAGTGCACAGAAAACACAACAGCCCCGGAAGCACACGGTCTAATGACTGACATCCCATAGATCAGAGAGGTGGCTGACAGCATTAATGTCGACACACGTGTATTTTTACTGAAGTGTCTGAGGCACTTCTGCGGGGCTCGTTCGAAATGAAAGCATCATGTCTCAGACATGCCTCCCACACGGGGACCTCCTCCCCATTAAGTCTACATTACATGTGAGCACAGAGGCCCCTGTCTGACACAGACACGTGGGTACTTCAACAAGCCACGCTGGTAATGAGCGGGTGTCAGCATTCGTCTCCCCCCACCGTGCACACACATCTTCATAAGAATGTGATTATTGGAGATGACAGGCAGCTTAGGGAGCGACCATTTGAAATTGAAATCATCTAGTATTACACTAAGGGGAACTATTAGCCAGCTGAACTCAGGATGGAGAGGCAGAGGCTGATTGATCCCTCTGCACATGCAAACACTCCGCATGGAAAAGCTTCGCTCAGAGGCAACAGTCAAAACAGCCTCGACGCTGGTCAAAACAGTTTGGCTGCAAATTACATTCAGCCGCTGCAAACATTTGCATTTGGATGCGTCATGCTTTGACTGAGCGGTGTACGGTTGTTTCATTATGTTTGCTCTAAACAGATGGAAATAGTGATAAAAAATTTTAAAAAAGAGAGGCAGGTTTGTAGGGAATCAAGCAGGAAATTCATTTGTCAGAAACCCATCAAAAACACTCTCATCTGATGGCAGTCAAACGAGGAGAAAAGGTGACATGAATATAGATCACCTGTTTCATGATGAGGAGGCTGCTGAGAGATGGATTTTTATCAGGTTTATACAGTTTCTCTGTGAATTTCTAGGCAATTCCAGGTTAATGGGCTTAGGCAACAGGTTGTTAGCTACGCTTTGACTCATCAACAAAACAAAACTTCTTTCTCAAAAACCTGCCGACGGTACCTGTGTCACCACCCCTCCTCCTCCTCATCATCTGTTCCTCTTCTCCTTTCCTATCCTTCCTTTTACCTTTACAAACCCACACCTTTCCATACATGCCTCCCTCCTTACCCTCCCATCATGTAGCTGCAGTTGCGTAAGCTAGCAGCCCAGCGCACGCTATTAATACAGGCCCTAGTGCACGTTGTTACATATCTTGCTTGCTATGTTAACATGAGCTGCTGCATGGTTGTTGACACACCACTCAGGCTGTCCGTGGGCTGGAGACTGTTTATAAAAAAAAAGTCAAAGGAATCTAATTTAGGGAGCTTTGCTACCTTCTCCTCTTGTTAATTTCTCTCTTGTCTGTTCTTACTGCTGCTTTCATGTTTGAAAGGAAAAACTGCTCTCTCAGCTTGCAGATGTGCTCAGCTTGTCAGTCTTGACAGATTTTGGGAAAATCATGTTGTCTCGTCACATGATCAAATAGAAACTTGACTTTTGGACGACATCAAAACACATGTAACCCAGCAATCATCATAGCATTTCTGTATACGACAAAACTGACTGACTGACTATTACTGAGTACTTTACAAAAAAGGGAAGAAAACCAAGATGGAGACGTGTTTACTTTTTCAAGGTCATACATAGCAAATAGCACAATTTCTAGTTTGATGTGAGTTCTGAGGTGACAATCTCATTCGCTCGCAAGGGCCCATTTTCTGCCAAACACATGGTTGTGTCGAAATGAGAACCCCAGGCCCACCAAAGATCTTGCAAGAGTGATCATATTAACCCAAACCATGATCTTTCTCTAACCTTTGCCAAGTCTTTTTGTCCCTAAACCCAAGCAGATGTTTGGGATAGTTCAAGTGTTTTTAAGTGGGGTTGTATGAGGTACTTATCCGTTGTCAGTGTATTAGCTGCAGTAGATGGCAGCTGGCACACCCCCAGTTTGGAGAAGCAGGATGGAGTCCCAGCATGGAAGCTAAGCATTGTACAACTACAGCAGAAAAACATATTTTAGCCACAAAAAGGTCTACCTAAAGATATCATTATCAGTTTAAGTGTGTGCTATTCAGAGTATTTTCACCACTTTACCTTGCAATCAGACAGCCTTTTACTGTGGCACTACATTTTGTCAACCATAGTGCTTCCTTGTTCCTACACAAAAGAGCACCTGCCTGTGCCGTGCACTGCATTACGCCGCAGATCAGCTGATTTGATCATAAAGTAGTGAGATCAGACTGAGATCAAACTTCAGTTTTCTAAAGATTTCAAAGATGGTGCATGTGTATGCGTGATGTCCTGCCATTGTATAACTTATTATGGAAAAACCACCCAAAGTTTCTACTTGCAAAAGTTCTTTTTCTGTAACATGATTCATAAAGGTATCCTCTTCTCTCCAAAAGTGAACATTGTTTCGTTGTTGCTGTCATAGTCAGCCATTTTTATATTCTTGTATTTGTACAGCTGATCTGCGGCGTAACATAGTGTCCCTCACAGCAGGCGTGCTTATGCACTGGAATAAAGAAGTGCTACGGTTGACAAAGTGCCAAAGTACAATGCAGTCGAACGGCAAGGTAAAGCGATGAAAACTAAACATAGAGTACATTTAAATACTAAAATATACTTTTTTGCTGACCCAATTTGCAGCAGTACATTGCTTAGCATCTGTGCTGGGACTCCTTTCTGCTTCTCCAAATTGGGGCCACGCCAACCAGCGTGCACTGTAGATAATACTAAGGATGTACCGATTGACAGGCCGGTTTTCAGCTTGACCGCGTCGCATTTCTGATTTTGTACCAGTCATATTCACACTGATGTTCGGCACGATGGTCGCATCATGCATGCAGCGACACAGACAGTAACGTCACAGCCACACACATGGAGACACACGCTAGCATGCAGTCAGCATTAGGGATAGATTCTAAGAACAGGAT
>JAJHUR010077046.1:18646-42117 GCA_027495735.1 Lutjanus campechanus | reverse complement strand
TGCAGAGTCATCTGGCAAGTCTCTGTGGTGGCCAATCAAATGGCATATTTCTAAAGTTTACCTTGCAATCGACTCAACAAATGGGAAATCTGTCATTGTTAAATATAGTAAACAAAAATATAAGTAGAGCACTTTTGGTTTGGTTCCCATTTTTCTGTTATGGTCTGGACATCTTCATTCATGTAAGCCTGTGTTTCTTTGACGTTTTGTTTTTTGCATTAAATCACCTATTGAACTCTGCCTGAGTTTCCAGTCTGCATTTTGGGTCCACCTTTTGTTTTGCATTCCTCGTGTACTTGACACCACGTAACAGTACGAAATGACCAACAAAAAGTCTAACCATGACATTTTCATCAGCTGAAGCAGAAAATCTAATACTTCTTCAGTGCACACAAACCGTTTATTTCTCACAGTTTTTGAGGACAAATTGGTTGAAATTCATATTAATGAGCACTTCTTTGCTAATCATCCATCCACAGATAATCCATCACACAATCCATGAACATTTACAGTATGAGGCACTGAACTATTTCACATTGGGCCAGAGATACTCATTTTTTTCCGCAGGTGGGCAAAGTCATGACCTGCCATTGGCTAGTTTGGGCATGAGAAGTGAAGTCTTTATTGATTGTGTTTCACCAGCACCTGAATGTTCCCACCGACACAGCCCCAACTAACTCTTCTGAATAATCCGTAACTGCTGACACTGCATTTATATCTGTACAAACATTACAGAAACTTATTGCACATGTGATATAAATGTGGATACACATGTAAGCGGATCCAGTTCTGTTTCTCTGTGTACAAGTCTGGACGTAGTTTGGCCGCATCTGACTACAACATTTTTTAAAAAGGGCTCGTTTTTGACGTGTGCATGTGTTGCCAAGTGTGTGTGGCCCCTCGTGACTCAATATAAACAGACTTATCATTAGCATAACAATATCATGAAAAATCTCCCTTCCTTAATGACAACCCTCTGAGTGAGCCAAGTCAGTGATGGAGTTCTTCAGTGCTGTCATTAGCTCTTACACAAGAACTGATGAATTGAAGAGACCCTGCTGAGCGGAGTTAAATTACCTTTGTAATAATACACAGACAGAAAAATCACACACGTGTGCACCCAGAGAGGGAGTAGAACTAAAACAATAGCAGTTACATAACCTAATAAACACAGAAATGGTGCTTTCTTTATGAGATCACACTGAGAAGAGCTAATCCACTCAGCCTGATCTGCGTAACCTGAAACATCCCTCAGTAATTGGGAGAGGAAAAGGCCCAGTTAGACTTTTCTAACAAAGACACAAAGCAGGCCACCGTCCTGCAGATACGCTTTAATCAATCCAGAAGCCTTTTAACAAATAAAACATAACAAAACCAAAAGACATTGGGTGCCAACTCTTTTTGCCTTATCCACAGACATGATATCGGCAGGGAGGGTAGACTGGAGACTGTTGCAACAAGGGACGGTTGCAACAAGTCTTATTCCTCCAATCAGAAACATGCTAGAGTGATGATACTCTTACTGTACATGCTTCCCACCAGTAAGACAGAAGTCACAGTCAACATTTGCTGCTGCATTTATTGAAAAAAAGGAGGTATTGGAGGTATGAAAGTTTTTGTTTTTTTTATCATGAGCTGTATTTTTGTCACACTCTCCTGATCTTTTGTATCAATTAATCAAAACTTTCTCAGTTTGAATTGCTGTTTTGTTCTAAGTGACGTGCTTAGCTGTTATTGTTGCATCTGTCCCCAAGTTAAGCAGCAATATTAAAACAAACCACACAACAGTATTTTTTCAAGATCGGTCACTGTGGGGTACATAAAAGGACAGTTCACCCAAATGCAAATTTGTGTTGCTTTTTTCAACATACACAAGTCACTGTGAGGTAAACAAAGTTGTATAAGAGTAGTTTGCAGACTGTATGAGTATAACCAAAAAAAAAAACTGTTTTAAAACAGATGCAGTTTTGTGCAATAAATACATGTTTAATAAGAGTTTGTTGTATTGAAAATTGTTCCATTTTCCCCTGTCTCATACTGAAACAGAGATTAAACAGTATGTGACATCTACACATTGACTCAGTGCATATTCTACACATACATAACCCAAAATCAATAACTGTTATTTGGTAAACATCACTGAATAAATAAATAATACTATAATATTATTGCATGACACTGCATACCTTCAGAATACAATGCTCACTGAAACAAAAAGCAAAAGTTAATCAGTGTAATTTAATGTATTTTTAATTTGTTGCATCCCTGATCAAGTTGCAACTGTCTCCAGGGATGCGCTAAGTTGCAATATCTAATATCTTTATTTCAAATGAATGTTGTGAACAATATGTCATATGCAATCATCTTTAAATGCTATGGATAATTTGCAGACAGATGCACCTTTAATGCATAAAGATTTGGTTGGTCTAGTTCAAATACTGTCTGAGTAACTTAGAGAAATGCAGAAAGTGTTGCTACCAGCCACAGTCTCCCCCAGTGGGTGTGTGCACTCATATGTGATTATAATTGCCTATAAATGTAGTAATGTGATGCCAACTGGAGACATTGTTGCCCCTCCAACAGGAAAAACTCTCAGCCAACAGTTTAGTCACCAGGGAGGGGATTGTGTCTACGTACTGCACCGCAATATTTCCGCGAACCTGCTCTCTACCTCAACGGGAGATCTCTTATCAGCTGATGATGGGAATGGATCAGTAATAAATGCATGCTGAGGCTCGGCCAAATGAGGAGTGTCAATCAAAGGAGCAGCCTAACCCAAAGCCTAGAATAACCACTGTGAGATCCGCTGTGCGTGTTTCTGTTAAGTATCGGTCATCCTCGCTCGGTGCCTGCCACACATATGACCTGTGATAATGATCCATCTATGCCTCACCTCCGACCCCACAAAACTAAACCAGGTGTGTTCGGTGCGAGTGCAGAGGGGGGAGGCATGAATGTGTTTGTGTGCATGGAGGACCCCTGCCTACGCTGAGTGACAGATCTGAACTTTTCCTGGTACCACAGGGCTGATCGAGGGGTACAAAGAGAGGAGGGGAGTCTCTCCTATAGTTTTCTCTTCCCTCTACTCAGCAGGACCACATGTCTGTCCCTGTGTTTACCGTCCTCACTATCACTTTACAGGGAAAAGAGGACAATACTCGAGCAGCCTAGAGGAAATTACAGTAATATACACAGTGCTGATGGTGTTTAGAGTCACGACACGACAGAAACAGTGCATCATCCATCAGGCCCCACCCTGGTGGCTGTGGAGCAGGCACAAACAGAGGCCAGGTGGCCTGCACGGGGGATCATTGCCAGGGGTCAGGTGCAGGTCTCACCCCCCTCGGACACACAGGGCACCAGGTAAACAACCTGCTGACAGGAAATCCTGTCTGTCAAACACCAGCAAGACAGTGACGTCAGACTGCTGACCCCAGAGCCAGCAGATTCCCCCCCTACACCCAACCACCCCATCACAGAGAGCTGACGTGTCCACACACACAAACACGCATTTCCATCGCCTTTCATGTTTTGGCCATTTATCATGCAGTGTTATGTTTAAAAGGCGTTGTACCACCCAATTTACAAAAACCTTTCAGCTAGTGGCAACAGGTGCTGTATGAGGCACCAGACCGCTGGTTGAAATGCAGTTATGATGAAACTGTTCCAAACCCTGGTTAAGATTAAAATTGTTTAAATACGTGACTCAGAATTAAAGCATACCCACACCTCTGTATTAAAATACACACAGGGGACTATTAAATTTTTATTTTTTTAATTTACACGTGGAGACTCATAGAGGCCAACTAATTTTCTAGCCTGTAGGGCAGGTGTAGATTACACAGGTGTGTAATCTAGGCTACGTTCCTGTAGATTTGCTCATTTGTAAATATTATTTTTAAATTTTATAAGAGTAAAGTTCTCACTGAGGAAACACAATCCCTTTGTCAGTCATGATGATTTCTTCCCATTCCACAGGGATGAACCAAACACATTTTTGTGTTTTTTTCAAAATTAGTTTTTAATTGTTTTGAGCAGCAAAAATGAAACCAAACAAAGGATTGCTCAAAACCTGGGTTCATAAAACAGACACTAGTTGTAAGGCAAAAGCAATTTGGATGATTTGGGTGAAATGACTCAGATTCCAGACAACTGAACACACACATACACCACACACTAAACACTTCAGTGCATACTGAAACCAACAGATTCCTGTAAATTCAACTCTTTCTTCTACACAGACCATTTACAAGCAAACACTCTCCTCCCAGATCCAAAGCCTCCTCTCTTGTCCCTCGACGTCCACCAGAGTCACTGACCTGGCAAACCCTCCCTTCCAGTATCTCATCGCAGAGGTCATAAAATAGATAACACATTCCTCGAGCAATTTCACTTTCATTATAATTGAAGACAAGCTCACATGAGAAACTGAAAGATTGCTGTTCTATATTCTTCTTATTTCTGGTTGTTATTGTGACTTCTTGTGAAGTGTGAAACTTCTTGCAGAAGGAGTCTGCTGGTTGTGTTTCCCCATTTAAACAGCACAAAGACTAGCAGAACCTGGCAAACATTATAAAAGAGTGAGAAAAAGTCGTTAACGCATGTTTCTGTTGTTAAGTCATTAGTCAGTCTTTTGTTGGCCAAGAATGATCAAAGCCCAGGGGCCCTGTGTATTTATGAGAGTTGGGGGGTATGGTAGCCAGTTGCTAGCTTTATGTGTGTGTGTTTATGTGCAACTGTGTTGTGTGTCTTTTAGTGTGTATCTGGGTCCAGGCCCAGTGCTATCACACTGCTGTGGATGGATGGATGGACTCGACTCAATGCTCCCACAGGATGCTGTTTTTTCCAAAGGTTTGTGTTAGTGCTGCAGCCCTGGTGTCCTGTGATCCACAGCCAGGCACACAAACAAGCGTGTGTGTGTGTGTGTGTGTGTGTGTGTGTGTGAGGTGTGTGTCCGTGCGTGTCCTTGTGCACGCTCCTGCTTTTGAAATGTGTTTAGTTTGGACTGAGGGGCAGAGCAGCAGTTTGCCAGGGAATGAAACAGTCCTATCTGGCTCAAAGAGGCCTAGTGGGGGTCTGAAGAAACTGATCTGAAGTTCAGTGGGTGGCACTAGATGATTTGATCAAGGGGTCAGTTTGCTGTTCGGGCTCCTCAGGGTGCTAACCGTGAGATTCTGAGTTTTATTCAAACGCCAAGTGCAGCACGGCCTCAACGACGTGTCAGATTGTCTTTTTAAACAAGATCTTCAAACAACAAATACACTCATTTCCTCTTCTAACACATCCCCCTTCATCTTTGCTTTATTTGTTTATAGGGACAGCGCACATTAATGAACATCAGAATAAAAATACCAGATGTTTCAGATTATAGCAAAAATGCTCATTTTCATCCGTAGTCTCTCAGCAGGTAACAAAAAACAAGACATTACAGATGACAATGTACAAATACAAATATGCAACACACAGGTATAACAAAGGTATAACAAGATATAATGTGGAACATGTCAAGTTACAAGTGACCACAGTTTTGGTTTACTTTAAGCTTATTTTGTGAGAGGGCTCTTATAAGTGGGACATGTAGGGAACTCGCTTAATACAAGTCCATTCCAGTATTTACTTTCCTTTATTGATGGCACAGTTTGTCCAAATGTAGTGCGCCAACATGGAACCTCACAGTCCCCTCCAGTGGTGGCGCTGGTCCCAGTGCCACTGACAGCCCTCTGTTTAATGAATTAATTTAGAGGAGGTGAGGCCAGCCCATGCAAAGCCTTACACATAAAACAAGGCATTTGAAGTATTTAAATAGCAAAAAATTATGTTTTCCCAAAACATTACAATGATTAAATGAAAGTGTTTTTTTTTTATCACATACTTTTATGGCTTTCTTGAAAACTGATTGTATTGGTTAAGTGTTGTTACATTTGTGAGTGACAAGTAAGTAAAACAATACTCGATATGAGGAGAAACAGATGGTATCAAATGCCTTCTTCAAGTCAAGAAATATGGCACCAACACAGGCACTCTTATCCAGAAAACATTGAACTTTTTCTGAAAAGACATAGTTTGCTGATTCCGTGAAATGGTGGCTAAAGAACCCAGATTGCATGGGATGTAAAGCGGTGTGAACAAATGTCTTCATCAGGGTATCTGCTCAACAAACATTTCCACTGATTTAAGACCATGGGCTTTATCTTATGCTGATCTAAAGCGCAAGTGGAAAACGTGAGGTGCTGTGGATTTAATTCATTCAAGGTGTGTCCAAATCCACCTTTGCCATCTTGTGCCAGGGGTGCAGGGATATCCTGGCCTATCCCGTCCCTTGCGCCAGCAGGGCACAGCGAAAAAGAGAGAAAAGATTGAGAAAAGTTGATCAGATAATGAAGACAACCTGTCGAAACACTGCTGATTAAAGGAACTCAAATTGAGCTGTGAGCGAGCTCTTGTTTTTTCATGTGTGAGCCTCACTGTCAGTGCCAGTACCTCAGAAAGACTTCAGTGTGCATTTGCCTACCCAGAGGAAAAATGTTGTTTCTCACAATCCATCCGTTCCTTGTCCATATAGAGAAATAAATTGAATTGTATTTTGAGCTTACTGAAGTCTCACCTGTTTCTCCTCAACCGCCCCCCTTATGAGAAAAAAGGAGCAAAACCAAAGAAAAGCAGTAGATGTTTTGCTGAGGTTATATGTGTCTCAGAGCGTTCACCTTGACGACCGTATGGAGCAACAACACTTTAATTTGACCACTGAGACAAATTCAAGATCTCATTTAAGACAAACGAGTTTACTTTTAGATCTCACGGTTACCTCAAGAGCTGATTATTCAAGACCAGTGCAGTGTGACAAAAAAAAATAACATTTCAATATCTTTAAATGGGCTCAAATTAGTCTCAGACTGAGGCTATTTCCCAGGAGCTGAATTTAAGAAGTAGGAGAAAATGGTCAGTCTTATATTGGTTTTTAAATTGAGCTCATTTATGTCTAGGAGACACAGGCTAGACAAGTACGTGATCTTATTTTAAACTTTTCCTTTCCTCTGGGTAATCTCTTATGCAAAATGGTGTGGCCTTTATTTGGATGTTCAGTCAGTAATTTTGCTTTACCTACTTTACCGTGGCCACCTTCCAAGCTGATGGAACAGCTGCTTGCCTAAATGAAAGATTAACCAAATGTGTAACCTGGCATAGCAAACTGTCTTAATGTGATTTCAAGAAATTGGTGTCAAGCACGTAGGCCTCCTTAGTTCTGTGCTCCGAACCCCTCGGGGGCATCAAACAGGCCTGAGACTTCCACTTGTCCCCCTCACAAAGACTTCACACAGCAAAAGCTTTCACTTCCCTTCATCTTCAGTTTCCTTCTCCTCTTCCTCTCCCACTGTCTCTGTCCCGCCTCCTTCCTCTCATCTCCTACTTCAGAGTGTATGGAAATCTCATTCTGTATACTGTGTGATGGTTGTCTGTGGGACTGTCCCTCAGTGTTGAGGTGGATATCCGCTTGAGAGTGGAGTCTGGTGCCTCCCTGGCTCCTGGCACCCTCTTTGACAGAGCTATTTCAGAGCTGTGATACCGGAAAACACACACACACTCGCAGGCCTGTAAATAGAGCAGTGGACGATGATGCCCTTTAAGAAGCTGGGTGGGAAGCTGCTCTGTAGGGATAGAGTTTCCGGCTGGGACCCAAGACAGGATCCCCTGTTGAGTGTATGGAAATGACTTGATGAAGAGGTAGAGGAAGGGGATGAGATGAGATGACAGAAGAGGACAAGAGACACGGTTATCTTTATTAAAATAGCTTTCTCCATATGTTGCATGCCTTGTTTTTAATGTCTTGCCTCCATGGCACACACACACACACACACACACACGCACACACACACACACACACACACACACAGAAATGTACAGGTGAAATATACAAAATATACCTAAACTTTTACAGTAACTTCTGATTATACCAAAACTGAGACCTCTGGTGAGAAGATGCTGTCCTCAATACAAAAAAAAAACCATTGGTCATTTGTTCAAAAATGCAAAACCACCTACATTTAAGTTTTCCTGACAAACTATCTCTTGTGGTCGTACGCATAAAGATCATCTCAAAATGTCAAATGAGTTGTTGAATAGATGACTGCAAGTCACAACTTTTCCAACTTACCAACTTTGGTTTCCATCAATCAAACCCAGTGTCCTGAGGAATTAGGTCAATACCGGATGTTTGTGCACCTTACGATTCAGGTCCAGCACCAACATTCAGTGCCACATCATCAAAAATTTCTTTATACTTTTTGTTTAAAATACTATTACCTGTACTATTTTGGATGCAGAACTTTTTATAGTAATGAATTATATTCCTCATGGCACAGAACTCAGTCTATGGTTGGCATGTCAGTCTGTCTGTTAGTCCACTATCTTAACTTACTATTAAATGGACTGCCATAAAATTTTGAACAGATATTCATGTTCCCTAGAGGATGGAGCCTGCTGGCTTTGGTGATGACTCCTTTTCCTCTAGCGCCACCAGCAGGTCAAAATTGTCACTTATAAAATGAAATATCTCAACATCTACTAGATAGATTGGTACAAAGTTTTAGAAGACAGTTGTGGTTCCAGTGTATTCCAGTGACTTCGGAGAGTCCCTGACTTTTCCTCTAACACCACCAGAAAATTCCTATTTGTGGTTTTGAAAGTTTCCCATCCAACAGTCTGGTTCTAGTAGTGTGAGTAAATAGCTTTTAAAGCTAATGACATTCTCATCAGCTTCAGCTGTACTTTGGGTTTAAATCGAATTAACAGGCGTTCGCAGGCTATCACATAACCTAAGATGTTAAAAATGGTAAATATTGTACCTTCTTAATAGCAGCGTGTTAGCATGCTGATTTCATGACTATTGCTGCCTGTAGCATGGCTGTAGACTCTTCATCATATTATAAACCTTCACCACAGCGTTTCCCTAACCTTAACCAAAGTGTTGTAGTTTAATGTGGTCTTTTAAATGTGCTTGTTTCTCACCTGCCTCATTTGTATTTGTGATTTGTTGTAAGTAGTGAGGATAACATTGCAATTATGGTTACCCTAACCATACCATGTTTTTATTTGCCAGAACCACAATATTTTCCCAACTTTAATGAGTTGTCATGCACAGATATTACAGCATTCATTAAAAAAAAGAAAGAAAAAAAAACTTTGACTAAAACCCAATGAAATGTAATCCAGGGACTTGCAGAATGCAACAGTGTTGATGTTCTTGTCTGGAAATAGGGTTGATTGACTGTGGCCACAATCTATTACAAACCTCAACCAAGTAGTTTTGCTTAAACTTAACCAAATCTTACCCATGGAGCAGACAGATCAGAAAATTACTCGTATGAATCAGGGGTCATTTTTTCACTCTTTTGTTGTTTAGGTGTGAGGAACGTCAGGTGAGAATGCTATATGAACTCTCCCTGAGTGTATGAACAATGAATAAAGGGACAGATTATCAACACACTATACTATATGCACACATGCACATGCATAACCTGCACACAGACACTAACACACAATCAGTCTGTTTTTATAATCATTACAATCCCCTTGCCTGAGTGGATGCTGTCCCATGGGCAGGGCAGCGCCTGGTCAGGGCTGGTCTGGTCCCCTGAGGTCAGCTTATCAGCTTTCCCGCCTGGTGCATCCTATACCTCGGTCTCTGAATAGCCACTACAGATTCTGATTGTTGCTGCAGCGAGGAAAAGCTTTGGAAGTGTTAGAAGTCTGGAAGTGACTTATTTGTCTGGACGAAAGCCACTTTCCACTGAGGAGAAAAGCATGTGTGCTTCCCTTTGACTTCAAATAAGTGTGCAGGTTTGTTTGTACTTTTAGTAACTGTATGTGGGGGCCAGTTTCTGAGTGTCTGTACCACTGAATGACCTTAAAGGAATAGTTTAGATTTTTTGAAGCAGGGTTGTATGCCACTGTATTGCCTACAGTAGATGCCTGAATCAGCAAGTCACACAATTAGTCAAACTAACTAAAATATCAAGGCAGTGGTAGACCAGAAACTCAGTGTTCTTGAAGGTTAAATTACTGATTTCACATATGGAGTTCGGTTGGTTTGGAGAGAGTGATATTTGCCTTGCAGTGGCATTTTTCCTTCAGAAAGGCTGCCTGATGGCAAAGTAAAGCAGTGAAAAGATTCTGAATATAGCATGCACTACTTTTTTTAAGCGGCCAAAATACAGTTTGTTGCTGACTCTGTCCACAGCAGTACTTCCATGCTGGTGCCCCTCTCTGCTTCTCCAGACTGGGGTGCTGACCACCATCTACTGCAGGCAATACACTGACTATCTTTAAGTGCCTCATAGAGCCCTACATCAAATAATCTGAACTATTCCTTTAATTTATGAAATCCTGTAACATTATAACATTATCCACCATGTCTTGCTGCAACACCTCAACACTGTCATGGTGACCCAGAGTGGGGGTTACATCATGCCTGTCAGAATATAACTGGCAGCACCTCAAGAACCTCAGGAGACGTTTTGTGTCCCAACACTGATGTGGTCAGGACCAGAGGTTACTGTGTGCAGAGGTGAATGCTACAGTGTGGGACGTACATTTGGTGTGTGTGTCACTCTAAATAAAGTGTGTGGTAACATGCAGGTCCCCACCATTTGCACCTCACCACATCCAGAGAGTGTTATGAAACAGGATCCTTGACTGTATATAGGTACAAACCAGAGAGGAAAATACACACCCTTCAGCATCCTCATCTGCATCTCAACAGTTCCTGTTTTTTGGGACCAACTATATAGGGGTATCACTAATGTACAAACACACGCTGACACACACATACACACGCAGCACTGCCAAGCAAAGGAGGAAGGAGGGCTGTTGAGAACCTTTAAACAAAAAGACATTTTTAGAAAGGTCCTCTTGAGCGGGGAAACAAAGGGGGGAAGTGACATGACGTCGCACAGGAGGGAATCTGAGGGTCACCGGTGGCGTGACGGACACGCCTATGGAACAGTCTCACACATAGACATTCACATGCTCATTTAACACACACACGCACACACTCATTTAATAAACACAGTCAAGGTCCTTCACGCTGCTCCTAAAATAGCCATTTCCTCGTCTCCTGACTTATTTGCTGATATTAGAATCATAAGGATGTTTTGTGTCCACGTTCTCTTTCCTTCAGCAGAATCCACAAGAAATCCACTGTGTTTTATCAAGGGATGTTTTGATTATCTGTCCTGATCCACCTGTACACCTGCGATAAACTGTGATGTAACACGGAGGGAACATTATGTAAGTTCCTTCTCAGCAGACGGGCCAGATAATGTGATGACTGGCTTTATTACTGGCAGATATTAACCTGGAGATGATTATAAAACTTCTCACACACGCGCTGCACACTCCGTACAACATGTTTCACTCCAAATGGGATACTGTTGTGTTTACAGGAAGTGTTTACCGCACAACCAAACCACTTCCTCCATGTCTAAACAAAGCACTAATGACCAAGAATAGAACAGGATCTGAAATGAACACTTTGCAGATGCTGCTGTCGATCATATAAGTGTAGTGATGAGAGTAACAAGTCACAAAAATAAATAATATAGTCATAGTGTAAATATTCAAAATATAGAATGTAAAAGCCATGATAAGCAGCATTCATGAGGACTGATTAAAACCATGAAAATGTTAAAATATGTCACATGTTTAAAAAAAAATCTTTTTCTGATATGTCCCCCTTCAGAGGCTGAAAAAAGTCCACTCCACCCCATTCATTATCAATTATTAACAATAACTGGGGAAGAAACTTTTTTTTTTTTTTAAAAGGGGGATTAAAAAAGGATTCTAGTTTAATTTTAGGGAAATAAAGGTCAGCATGGTAGCATCAGCAAACTCTTATTTCTTTTTCCCCCCTACATAAATCATATTCATTTAACTTTGTCAAATGAAGTGGGGGCACTGGTTTAATTGGTAAGTGGTAATGGTGTTAACCCATGATCTATGGAGTGGTCTTAATCTGATCCAAGATCGATTGCTTCTCTGTCCACCACCATGGGGGAATTGCTGCATCTTCCTCATTAGAGTAAAACTCACTGAGGAAACACCACCATATCATTATTGTGATTAATTCTCCCCAGTTTTCAGCTATGCAGTGGATTTTAAACAGAGTTAACATGTCTGTACTAACTTGCTAACATGTCGAGAGTGTCAAGAAATTGTAAATTTAAGTTTTGTCGACAGTAGTTAAGTGTGTTTGTGTGTGAACAAGGCCCTGCTCCATCACCAAACCCCTGTGAATTCACATGTACACATTTTGTAATATATTTTGCACTGTTATCTGTATAACATGTTTCATGCACTTGAGTGAATTTTGTGAGAATCTGAGCTTAAACTTTTTTCCCCCCTCCACAGTAATGTGAGAAAAAGCGAGAGTCATCTCAGGTAAACTCTGTGAATGTTGTGGAAACCTCACTAAGGTGTGTACTCTACACTCCTGTAGATGTGTCAGGACTAGAATATTGCTTTCGCCACAAATGAAAAACAAAAACACATGGATGATACTCCAAACACCAAACACTACAAACACCTATGTCACAGGAAATAGCAACAATACAAACCACCAGATCAAATTATCACAAAGTCTTCATTTTACCAAAACACTTCATTTGAACCCTGACTCAAGACTGGACAAAGTAGGGACACATGCATTTTAACTAAAAATAAGGTTATTTTACATAAAAGGGAAAATGAAGTCCAGTTCAGCTACTGTAGATACACGGTGGTGCAACATGTCAGCCTCCATGGAAGAGAACCTGGCTCATTCCAAGGTAACAAAAACACAACAATTCTGATTTTCAGGTGAATATGCGCTTGAAAAAATATACTTTTGAATATTATTTTCCATTTCTGTCATATTCTTCCAATAAATCCCTGAAATCTTACATACTGGACCTTTAAGAGAGTGATGCTTGATCTGGAAATGAGGACAGGATTGCGGAGGCCGTAAAAACACACTCAGATACACACCTCTCACATCTGGTGCGCGTTAGATCTGTTGCAGAGTATATGAATCTCAAACCAGAGGGGGTAAAGCCATCAATCATGCCTCCCCCTCTCTCTTTCTTCTCTCTCTTCATGACGCCTGAGGCTACGAGGGGAAACATATTATTTGTGTTTACTGTAACAGTAAAGGTAAAGCTGAAGCCTTTTTTCCTGTTTTAACTCAAAATAGGATGAACGGGGGAGCTGCACGCTGGTTAGTCGTACACAAAGTTTTAAATCACAGTGAGGGACCGACATTGTCAACAGGGTAACCTGGGGTAATCAGGATAAGCTGGACTCTCGTCTGAGGGGTAAATAAGGAGATTCAGTTACATATGATTTGCAAAGGGCAATACAAGAGCTTCTGGGGAAAATATGTAGCTGCTGCAACACACACACACACACACACACACACACACACACACACACACACACACGCATGATGCATGCATTTAAGTAGTGCAGAGCTAATAACATTTTCTCATTGATCTAAATGCAAGGTCATGCTTGTCCTAATTCAATATGTAGACAGTTCCTCTATGTAACGGTACACTCAGCTTTGATAGGATAATGAGGGTTTGCAGACAGGAGGGAGGGATGGTGTAAAATATAATAAACAGCTACGCACTGCAGGAGAGGGTGAAACAAGGATCCACACTTGTGATCAGTTTTTGATGGACGTCAGTTGGTCGCTTAGAGATTCAAACTAACAATCACATTACGCAGAGTGCTTAGTAATGTTAAAGTCATGTCTTTATTTAACGTTTTCAGTCAAGCCTGCTCACTGGATGACATGTGTTTGGTGATGATGACCTTCCACCTAATCCATTGTTTGCAATGGTGTTTTGATGACTGTCAAGGAAAAGCCTTGTGTGTGTATCATGTGTCTCATGATATCAGAGATGGAAAATAACACAGTACAACTGCTTAGTTACTGCATTTAAACAGATTTTTCATTCTGTGCTTTACCTGAGTATTTATTTTTCTGGCAACTTTTCACTTGTACTCCCTACAATTTAACACAAATGTGTCTACTTTCTACTCCTCACATGTTCTAAAACAGGCACGTTACTTTAGTTTTAATGAATCTGAGGGGAATTATCGATGATCTTATTTTGCATCATTGCTGCCTTCCCAGCATTAAGTCTGATTTCAACCAAAATGAATGAGACAGTAACATATAAAAGACAAGTTCTTGGTGTATCCATCAGTGCATATCACACACGAAAGACGTAACAACACAAAAAAGATGTAAGAAGACAAAAATTGTTATAAAATAGGTAACGAGACAACACTGTAACAAGCCAGATGATGTAGCCTACGCAGACATAATGTGGATCTAAGGTCTGTTCAAGCTGCAGGATATCTAACCCTTTGCTTGTGGGGTGCAGGATCCAAGGCTCATAGATCAGAGTTAAAGTGTGTCAGAGGGCAGTCACTTGATTTGGAATGTTCACTCAACTTTTGGTATATTTCACCATGAGCATCAATAACTTCATTGAAATGATTATGTTTAAATCCACGCCTGAACTCATCTGGATTCAAAGTCATACTGACTCAAATGACAACGACTCACATACGGAAAGATTGTTTTGTTTTTTTTGATCATGTGCGCCCACTACACCCACGGGTAGGTGATGTTGATCTTTCTATATGAAAACACATCATTAAAAATACATCGAGAAAGTTGGTGTTGGAGCCCAAAAAGAGACAAAAGAACCACCTGATGTTTTTGGCAGACGTACCCTGACCCCATCTTGACCTGAGCACAGTGTTACTGTAGCACCACCTGCTATAGACTACATACTAACACACACAGCAGAACTGACCAGGTAGTCCAGCTGAGCCAGGTGCAGTTATGTTTATGTTCCCTGGGTAATTATGGCAAATATTATTGCAGCCTGCTGCCCTTGACTGTGCTTTGCCGGTGCGCTTAGCTTGGACAACTGGCCAAAGCTCATTCCCACAGAGTGGGACCAGTTGAGAAAGAGAGGGGAGAGATCCCAGCGGCTCCAGATTATTTGACCCAGAACATTTAAACACTATTGTGATACAGGATAAGACAAAACATTCAATAGACTTGACTGCTTAACTGATTTGATTATTCAATCTAAGATATATTTGAAAAGCCTCTCCTCAGGTCTCTGTGTCTTTGTACAGTTTGTCCTCTGGCTTTCTCCCACCCTAACTGCTCATATTGCCCATCAGCAAAGGGAAATAAAAGCGTGTCTAATCCAATGTTCTGTTGAATTTCTCTCACACACCGCTCACATGCACCGACTGGTAACACAAAACAGAACATTTTCATGTCCTCAGTTGTTTTCTCAGATTCAGTGAGACAGCTTTGAACTGGTTGCTTTACAAATCAATAAGTAAACCTTATGTTGCACTTTTTAAAATGAGAAGTTACGAAGCGGTTTGAAGAGGAATTATAAGAAATGAGAGAAAATAGAAGGGAGGATAATAGTAGGGAATAGGAAATAGTAAAGAAATATAAACATAATAGAATATTAGGTTTAAGTCAAGGACTACTCAATATTCAAAGAAAAACAAGTGTCTGTCAACATGATGTTGAAAACTGATTTGTCAACAAGCAGCAACACTGGAAAAAAGCCCCATCACCTTTAATTTTTAGTATAAACAGTATGTATATATCATTTTGATTGTATGATAGCTATAGATGCATATCATCACTACAACATGATAACAAACAATGGGTTTAGGTGGCTTTGGGGGAACATGAATGCACAGAACAAGCTGGGACCAAGAACTGACCCCTGAGACACTCCGACGGGGTCAATGAGAGAACATGATTCACAAATCCAAAGGTACACAGCAACTTTTATTAGACAGATAAGATCCATCCATCCATCCATCCATCCATCCATCCATCCATCCATCCATCCATCCATCCATCCATCCATCCATCCATCCATCCATCGCAGGTTCAAACTCAGAACCTTCTTGCTGTGAGGCAATGGTGTTAATCATTCCACCATATCTGTGCAATTCCTGTTATAGCCTGTCTCCAGACCTCTGAAGTGCTGCCCACAACACTGATTTTTTCAGCAATCCAAATAGCGAAAAAGTAAAACAAATGGGAATTCAGTCTGATTATCAGACAATTCCAGATGTGCAGAAATGCAGCACTTATCTCAAACAGAAGAAGAATGCAGCATTCAGTCCACACATCAAAACGTAATCTGTGACACTCATGAGTGGTTCTGTTAAGTGTTTGGGGAAGCCTGGTTGGAACTGATCAAAAATATTATTGTTTTTGCAGAGGATTTTGGTGAGGGGCCGGGAGGCAGATCTGTGAGGAAGTGAGGGATCAGGAGGCATTTAAAAGTTTTCTGATAGGGTAATGAGAGAGCTGTTTGGAACTGAATACAGGCTACTGTTGTTCCATCAGCTGCCTGGAAAATAAACCTAATTTTTTTGTAATTAGCAATCAGAAACAAGCAGCTCATTAAGTTGTACAGGCAGAAGCACAGCTAGTAATAAATATCTGCTTACAACTTTAGGTTTCTGCCAGTGAGGCTTGACCTTTCTGCAGTCACGACTCATCAGTTCAAACTGGAGTATGCATGCCATTTGTTATCCATGGAGAATGAGGGCCATGGAACTGGAACAAACAGTCCAGCAGAGATCAAAGATGATATAAACAGTTACGCAGAGGTTGTTTTAGGTTCATTATTTGCCAGATCATGACTCGTGATCAATCTTAAAAGAAACAAGCACACATAGTGGGTTCATTTTATTGTGTGTGTGTGTGTGTGTGTGTGTGTGTGTGTGTGTGTGTGTGTGTGTGATTACTGAGAAGCACATTAAGATGGTGTTGTGTAGTTTGAGTAATGTTCTGGTTCTGAATGCTCATCTATGGGACAGCCTTTGTGGCCTTCATACCAAATGAGTCAACTCTGTCCTTTTATGGCTTCCGGCCACTTATTACTCATTTGGATGAGCTAATGCACACATGCTTAAAGGGAAACACAAACACACACTTCATACATCACACAAAAGCCCTTTTGGGAGAAATTCTAAATTGTGAGCTAACTGTGAATTGTTGACATTTTATTCTTGATAAACAGGATGTGACTTGTTAAAAAAGCCACTGTTTGCCCCAAAAATCCCCTGTATTACTCAAACATGGGGTTCTTCAACGTCTCATTCAAAAAAAATTTAGATAATGGCTGCCATCCTGTAAATTACAATTTTTGATTATTTGGCATTTTCATCAAATTGAATTCAAAGTGTGTTACAGCAGAAAAGTCTTAGGCAACGTAAACAAGAAGAGGAATCACTTCTTATATAAACAAAGGCTTTTAAAGCAGCAATAACAGATTTTTTGGCAACTTGAGCAAGGGAAACAAGCTTTAAACACAACATTGGTGGTCATATTGAACACATGGAAATTGACACTGTTATATTCTTACTTTTTGCACAGTTGGAGACGCATCTGTAGCAACTATAACTGTCTCTGTCAATAAAACTTCACAAGTGGTCTCGATTTCAAATTTCCCAACATTTAAATACAAACAATTACTAATAATTAGACTCAATTAAAAATAAAGTAGGGGAGACCAGGGACTTTTTGTCTCAGCACCAAACAAGTAAGTTAAAGGTCAAAATGACTGCTTATGGTCATACTTGTAGTTATGGAATTCTGGTACTCCTGGTGTTAAACATGTAGTGGACAACATTCATTTGGAGTTATGTTTCTGGTGGCCTAGCAAAGATAAGTTCAATATTCACTCTCCTTTTTGCTTTGTTTTGGTCTCCGCCATCTCTTGAGGGAAATATCTGGCAGTTTAGCTACTAAACGCTTCACTATGTGTGCCAGCTAGTTGCCAACTGTGTCTGTTTGCCATTTAGTGCTGGGAAGGTTGATTTATCAGAGCCTTTTTGCTGAAAACAGGTTTTAGTTGCATCTGGAAATGACGTGACTCTGAACCAAAAGAGTAAATCTAAAACATGTTGTCACAGGATACATTGTTTTCATTATTCAGTATTTATTAGTACTGCTTTAAATGTCCACTGTGCACGTTTTACCGGAATCTGTTGGCGGAATATAATATACTTAAGTATGTTTTCATTAGCATATAATCTTCAAATACTGATTGTTGTGTTATTTTTGCATTAGAACGAGCCCCTTATATCTGCAGAGGGCACAGGTCCTCCTCCACAAAGTCCGCCATGTTGCAGCCACATGTTTCTACAATATCCCTGAACAGACAAACCAAATACTAATCTGACTCACCTGATGCAGACTGTGGGTATAAGCCTGCCATTGGCCACCTATTTCAGGCAGCATCCACTATTAAAGTTTTCAATGTCCTCGTTGCTATGGGAAACAACAGCAAAAGCCTCTGCGCTAGCAGCCTATATGCTGAAAATGGCAACTTAGCACCTGGTCGCTAACAGTAGAAACGTAAACAAGCTAGCAGCTGTTAACTTTTTTGCAGGGATTTAGCCATTTTGATGCTAGATGCCACTAAATCCTACAAACTAGTGCTCTAAAGGCAACATCGAAATATATTTTTTCAAACATGCTTGTATTGTAAAGCAAGTGTTCAGAACAGCAAATGTCTGTGTTCAATATGTTTTTAAATTATCATATGAAAAATGTCCTCTCTGTTGAAATGTGAGGCTCTGCCATCATTATGACAGAGATCTAAAGTGTTTTGTGTATGAAACCCTGTGTGTGGTCAGTGTCACTGTGTGCGCTACACACACACACACACATGCAGAGACACTGATGGCTCTGGTGCCAAAGAGTCTGAGTGGGGTTCTAATGGGGGTCTGAGAGATTCTGAGTCCATTTAGACATGGTGCTGCACATGAAAGCAAGACTCTTCACAGAAAGTCAATATGGGAACACAAACAACAGCAGCACACAGGGAGACACACCAGGACTAAACTAACATCACATTTTTACCTCGGATCACACAGGACAGTTCTCAGGTGTTGCTGGTTACGACTTCCTGCAGAGACAGGGTCTTCAGTCCACTTTTCAATCCCAGGAGCAGAGCCGGATCTGAGGCTGGAGCCAGCGTCTTGACACCCCCCGACTCTCTCCACCTGCTGGGAGCAGCTGGGCTCCATCTCACATCCAAAATGACGCTGCACCCACGGTTTTGCACCACAATCCCATCTGGTCTCATTTTAGATTTTTAATAATGGAGTGATGTGTGGACATTTTGGTGTAATCAAAATGGATTGCATTCATCTAACGCTGGTCAAAGTGTTCCAAGAACTACATACCTGACGGACGCTCTTGGGGTTCGAGTTTCAAAGGGGGTCAGATGTGACATGTAGGTTTTGTGCGTGTTCTTGCATCCTCACGTGTGTGCACACAGTATATGATGAAGGTGCGAGCGGCAGAGTGAAGTGAATGATGCCAAACGTTGACCTCATGTGGCTTTTCATGCCCTTCTCGAGGAAGGCATTTGAAGTTTGACTCAGTCCCTCAGATCTCACATGTGGCTTATATTTGCACTGAAATACCTCCCAGATCTATTGGCTGCTTTGAAATGGAGGTAAACATGAACCTCTTTGCCATTTATCTCAGGCCATTTGGCTTTGTCTTTACAGTGTCACTGCTTTACAGAGGCATGAGAGGGTATTTAACTTGTCTTGGAGTGCAGTTAGGCAGGGCTGTTTATCCCATCACGGGCTGCGCGTGTGAAAGTGAGTGAAAAGACAAAGGAATAAGGAGGGATTTCACAATACTACTGAATTTGTTGACATTGCTCAATTAAGTGAAATGCTAACTTTGAGCAAAAACACAGAACAAATGTGGTTTGAAAATGACTTTTTGTGTGTCCTTGCTCACTCTCATTCATGAACACAGCCGAAGAGAAATTTCCCAAACTTCTTCGTGCTTGCTTGTCAGTTGCACAACACTGCGGTGTGGCATGCTGCCCTGTTATTGTTAACTGGCCCAGTCTCCACTTTAGACTTATGGAGAAAACAGCTCCTTTGCTCGCAGCTGATGACGGACATGTGTTTGATACTTTCTCAGTCTCATTTCTTGGAATGTCCTGAGGTCTGTCAGGCCAAATCAAATTGAGGCCTTTATCATTTTAAAAGATCTGAATTGGAATAATTTCTTTGTTGAGTTTGGTCGATTTGGTCTGTTTTGTATGATCTGTATTTTAAGTTGATTATGTCTATAAGTTGAAGCCACAGTGCAATTTAATCAAAATCATTCCTATGTAAGTGATATATAACCTGGCATTGCAATGTGACATGTGTTAAGATATCTTCATGTATTGTCTCAGCCTTGTACGTGTACAGTAGTGCATGTTGGAAAGGGGATGAGGTTTACAAGGTCATTTTTAAAGCATATTTGCCAAGGAGCTATTGTCTGTATAAAGTCCCCTGCAGTCTGTGGTGTATTTCAACCCTGGGAATCAGCATTTACATTGTGGACAGAGATCAGAAATCAGGAATGGAGTGAAAAGAGAGATGTCCTTTATGAGTAACAGAGAAAGGGCTGTTTTCTTTGTTTTTTTTTTGGTTACTACAGTGACTTACTGAAAAAGTGGCTTGTTGGTCATTGAGTGCAACTGAAAGATCCTCAGTCTGGACTAATATGGGGTCAAATGGGATTATTTTACAATACTGAGGATGGAGAAGCAGTACAAAGTGATAAACCAGGTGGTACCTAATGAGTCTGCAAGGTCTGACAACGTTTCTCGCTGGACTGCTCAACTTTACAACCACATAAACAATAAACACAGGAGCAGTACATGAGAATAGACTCCACTCTGAGGGTAACATTCTCCAAAAGATGTGACGGAAAAGTTATTTCTATGTCTACAAACCACTGTTAAAAGAATGGTCTGATGTTTTAGGAATTATGCTGTTTCACTTTCTTAGAGTTGGATGAGAAGTAAAAAAGTAGAAATAATAAAAAATAGATTATTAAAGTAGATGTACTAAAGTAGATTTTTCAGGTACCTGTACTTCATTTGAATATTTATTTTTCTGACAACTTTTTACTTGTGCATGGACTACATTTTAACACAAATATTTGTATTTTCTACTTATTTTTTTACATTTTCAAAACAGGTTTGTTGCTTTACTTTTCATGCATTTAAGGGAAATGATTGATTCGTTTTATTTTGCATCAAAGTGTTGAGTGTTCTTTTGCCTCCTCTGTCGAATAGATAGTCATTTTGGGGCCTGAGGTAAACACTGACATGGGGCTCTCAGGTCCCTTGTTCTCCTCCCTTTTCAATCTTTTAAAAAATGACAATTAAAAGAAAAATCATAATCTTGGAGTACAAAAGATGCATTCTGTCTTTTCAGAAAAGAGGCTATTCTGAACTCAGTGGATACTTCTGTATCTCTTGCCAGACAGAACAGGCTGAGGCAGGGGTGGGTATTGTTTTTAGTTTACTCCCACATCCTCCTTTGCAACACTGCTGTGGTAGCGTCACTTCATTTTCAACAGTCTGTTTATCACGCCAAGCTGTTTGTTTGCACGAGTTGGCAACTGTCTTCCTGAATTTAGTGTATGGATTTTTAGAAAGACAACCAAAACAAATCTTAACCATAACTTTATGAGCCGCTGTATGTGGTCCTTGGTAGTTTGGGGCTTAAAGCAACTGCTGATCTTAGCCTAATGGTAATTCTCCCCTTGGATACCACTGTTATGTCTGTATGCTACATATGAAGCTATACTCAGCAGCCAGTTACCTTTGTCCAAAGGTAAAGAAGATCTGCCTGAACATTTTACATCTAGTTTGTTTAACCCACATAAAAACTGAGGTGCAAAAATGACATGTTGCAGTGTTACACAGGCTCATGTGCTGGATGTTTTCTTGCCTAGACGCATTGACTTCCTGGCGTCTTGACGTCCCTGTGACTCATGACAAGTTAGCCCGCTTATACTGCATGAAACCAAACACGCCACATAGACACAGCATACATACACACATACACACAGTACACAAGCGAATAATCCCAATCAGAACAGATTTTCAGTCATCAAAACCATAAAATCATCACACATTCACTCTCAACATGAGAGCCTGTTGAATGATGCCTCAAAGTAAAGTCACCACACACATGCGTAGTCTCACATGGGGACACTTTCCTCATTAGGTCTCAACTGGAAATGTATGGAAAAGAAGATAAAGAAACACTGCTGCGATGACAATCATTCTCATATTACTAATGACTAACTCGAGTGGCTACGTCATTTTTGACGTATATTTCTTTTGTTTCACTGCTTCCTTTTCTGTATAGGCAACACCTTAGAATAACAGCCATTTCTTACGTAAATATAATTTCTTTAGGGATGAAGAGGAGATGGTGGGATGTGAAGTGGAATGACCACATGCCCCTGTACACCAAATAGTTACATTTATTTAAGGCATCACAATTCAATTAATCATTTGAGTTATACCTTGAGTATAGGCCTGACTTCAAATCTCTAAGCCAGTTCTTGAATTTTACTTTAAATCCACCCAGTCTGCAAAACACTTAAAGACACTTAGATAGACTATAATAAGTTTCCACACCCTTACTATATTGCTCCAGTATGGTCTAGTTTTACAGCACTTCCCAAGCTGAATAATATAAGAAAGGTTTACCTATGATTACTATGTTACCTTCTCTTCTATGCTTGACTGCCTCCTGGCACTCACATGTAGCTTTCAGAAAACAACCCCAGAATCGTTTAATAGACCTGATTTGAGAGCCTTTGGGAGGGGAGCTGAATTTATGCCCCAGGGCCCTGGAAAAAGGCAGGGAAAAGGAGAAATGGAAGGATCAGTGCAACAGTAAATAATGTTACAGTATGAATAATGAGATCCCTCTGTGCCAGGGCCTCAGCTGGACTAATGACAGAGACCTGTTTTAGATTACGTCCTGCCGAAACACACACATGCATACATGTGCATGACCCAAAACACACAAACCTATGCACATTCAGAAGGGAGGTCCTGTCAGTTTAGATAATCTGTTGCCCATGGCAAAGAGAACTCTGGGTTCTGCTCTGGGACAGCTAATATATAGGAGGAAACAAAGGAGGCAGAGGGCATCGCACACATCTTTAGTCGCACATTAACCCTTTCCTTTGAATTGTTGAGAATGTCTCATCTGTTTCCCTCTGTTGGTCTCACTCTTCCTGGAGCTTTTCTTCTTCTGAGAAAGCTGAAACTCAAACCTCCTTCAGCAGTGGATCAGTTTTTCCAGAGCTGTGCAACATTTGATGCATCCACTGTGTGCATCAGTCCTTGTCGTGGTGCAGGTCTGCCATCTGCTGTAAGTAGTAGGTTCATTTTAAGGAAAGAGTCATGAAATAATGTGCACATCATGGTTTATTTACAAAAAAACCCCTCCAGTTTTTAAGGTCAATATCTCAGGAAACACTGTAAAAACAAAACAAAAAAAAGTTGAGAAAACTCAAAATTTCAAGACAA
>JAJHUR010077046.1:0-17908 GCA_027495735.1 Lutjanus campechanus | reverse complement strand
CACATCAGTAAATCAGTGCTCTGATCAATAATATATGTGTTCCTATGTGCAGGGAAAAGACAAGACAACGAGGAAGTGTGGAAAATGGACATGTGGAAAAGACCTGTTAGTTCTCCTTGCAGGAAGATGGCCATCTTTTCAAACATGTCAGTGCACAACTCATTGATATCGGGCTCTGCAGGCTCCACAGCCTCCTCTGCTGTCTCCACACCACCATCACCTGAACACAAGCATCAGGAACAGGATAAACACAACACAGCTGTCAATCCAGTTTGAACGCTACATTTATCCACGAGTGAAAAAACAGTAAAGACAAAGACATGCAAAAGCAAGGATATTAACAATGGCGGTATTAAATGTAACCCACACTAAAAGGCAAAATAAATTGGTTACTGTATGCTATGTTAGCATTAGCAAGAAGCTGTGGGGACATATCTCTCACTGTTTGTGCTGGGCTTTTTGGGAACAGCCACCAGGCTCTCCGCCACAACCTCCGGGCCTTCTCCTTGACTGCTGCTGGCAGCAGGCGGGTTCAGAGCCGCTGAGTGGGCCGCTGGAGCCTTGGAGATGCTGTCCATGGCTGCAGCGTCGTCTCCAGTCGCGGCCATTTTGTTCCTGTTTTGACTTCCTGTGTCACATGAGCTGAGCGGTCACGTGAAGGCCGCCCGAGCACCACCACAACCACCACCCCTACTCGCGCGCATTGCCACGCCCTGAAACAGTGTGAAGTTTGAATATGAGGAAACGGTGATTAATTACACTCAGGCAGAATTTATAACCCTTCATTTTTAAAACTCATTGACTAATAACTATATGTCACTAAATCTGAGTCAGTTTTAGAATAGGCTGTGCAGGTTCTCTTTTGTTATTTTGATTTTTGATGGTCCATTTGTTTACACTTAAATCACAAATGGTGCCTTTAAATTAATGTTTATTGATCCAGTAAAATACATAAATACATCAATAAATAAATAAGTAGCCTTGTCCGAGGAAAAGGGCTTGGCATTATTCATCTGCAAGTGGCTGCGGCATACCACCAGAAAAAAAACTCTCTCTCATTTATGCAGTCTCAAGACAAATTAAAAAATAAAAAAGATTATTTTTAAATTTTTTTTTTTATTTGGCAATTTGCAAATTTTTACTCCTTATTCTATTAATGTGACTGCACCTTATTCCATCTCAAAATTCACATGTTTTCTGCTTTAACATTTACAATTTCCATTTCTAGACTGACAGCTCTCTGTAATTTAAAAAGTGTGAAAGCAGTGTGCCACCTACACACAGAGCAATAGCACGAAGAGACTGGCTAGATTCCTTCCAACATATAGCAAGCGGTCCATCAAAGTCATGCCTGTCACTCTGTAGAGGAGGTACTCCAGAATAACACAGCAATAAGGGAGATTGCTTTCACATAATGCTGTTGGTACAAGGTGCATGAGTGATTTCAGATGAGGTAACAACTGTTACCTTTTAGTGAATATCTGCAAGAATAGTTGCATCTCAAGTTGACCTGGCATTTGTAAATGGCTTGTAACACTATTTACACTGTATATTCTTTTGTCCAATAACCCCCAATAAAATTTGTTTTTGAGTGAAATAATATCTATTTAGTTACTCTATTGTTTGTATTTGATTATATCTGCACATAAAAGCTACAGGTTCTTCCTCAACATCAGTTTTGATCATCAGCTGGATCCTACATTAAAATGATGTTATTGTTCACCCGGAAAAGTATCACCATTTAATAAAACATAAACTTAACTATGTGACAACAGGCCACCCTTCTTCCTATAGGCTTATATTTTGTTCCCCAATAACAATAGGTAAACCATACTAATAATATTATAACAATAACACTAGAACTTTATAAACAATTAGACTCCTTAGAGTTAATTGTTTTTGAAGTATATTATTTAAAATTAATTACCACATCCAATACCATTACAATCCATGCACTGTTACTGTTACTTTGAAATGCTTATTTGACCTGCTTTTCTTAGCAGTTAAATCAGCTCGGATAAGATATGTTGTTATTACGGAAGCCAAGTTCTGCCAGGGAAAAACAATGTATGATAAATTAAAACACGAACAAAAAATATTCAGACAATCTCACGTGTTTTTAATGATTTTTTTTTTCAGGGTTTCTATCATTTTTCCTGGCGAAAATGGGCTTTCATACATAACTGATATACCTCAGAGAACAAAATGTTGTTACATAGTAATTAACCCCAGAAATCATTATAACCTCTAATACTTATGACTGTGCGCGCTCCCGCGGGGGTCATGCAGTTCTTGGCAGCAGAATTCGGCGCTACACCTGTGTCGGCGCTGTTGTGGGGGAAGCCAGATCGTGACAGGCTAGCAGCAGCGGACTGTAAACATGGCGGCGTGCACAGCTACAGGGCTGTGCCGAACACCCCGTTACTATTAGCCTGAGAGACGGAGACACCCCGAAAATGGAGACCGAAGAGGAGCAGCACATAACGACGCTCCTCTGCATGGGTTTCCCGGACCCCGACGTGATACGGAAAGCGCTCCGGCTGGCAAAGAATGACATCAACGAGGCAGTGGCGCTCCTGACTAACGAAAGCCCCGGACTCGGGTATGGATACGAGCCTATGGAGAGCGGGCCTGCCCCCGGCGTGAGCTCGAGCGGAGACGGGGAAAACAGCGGGCGGACTGGGACGGGAGGGTTTGATCCCCCGCCTGCATACCACGATGTAGTGGATAGCGAGGTAAGAACAAGTTGAGTCTCACCAAGCATCAGCCGAAGGAACAGATGGAGAAGAACAGGGCTAATTGCAACTTACTAGGAGAGAGTGGGCTCGCCCATTTAACTAGCTAAACTTAGCTGCTCCAATGCAGCGAGCCAACGTGAGCTGTCAGAGCTGGAGGTGAAATACTCCTCTGTCCTACGGGACAGAGCATGCTGCTGGCTCACAGTAACAATAAAACTGTCTGCCAACATGAAGCTTTGCTGCTTAAATGTTTGAGCTAAATAGCTATTCTAAACTTACAAGCTAACCTAGCTAGCTAGCCTCAGTAGCTGGCTAGCTAACGGTAGTTGGGAGTTGAACGCGCCAGTAACTGGACCAGGTGTAGCCGCACAGAGGCATCACTCTGGAGGATTGCGATCACATATTTAAACTGAGGGCACTCCGGTAGTGGTTATCTTCAGTATATCAGTTAGCCTGCGGACAGTCGGCTGGATCTGTTCAGTCTGCTTTGCATAGGTAAAACCAACGTTAGCTGGCCGGGCGGCTGACAGCGTCAACCGTGCACCTACCGAGATTGCAGTCCTCTCGAACCGGACTGCGAGGTTTCGCAATGTTCTTGGCTTACGTGGCCATTTTGATCATTCTTAAGTCACATTTTCAGCTGTAAAATGCCAGTTTCTTGTATCGTTTTGTGATTTCGTGTGAAGAATTGAGGGCCGTGGCATTTGATGCAGTAAAGCCAATCAGTGCTTCTCTGACAGCCATATGACAAATCAGTTGGGAATTTACCTGCAGGTCCTATCACTTTGTCCCTGTTGGCTGTGTTTATGTGCTGTTGTAACAGTGAACTGCAGTGGCTACTCATAAATACCTGTGAACATGCATTGGGTCATGCCAGGACTGCTTTGACTGACACCTCAAGGCTGTTTGCCTTCAACAACTTGACCTCAAACCTGTTGCTTTCTTAGATCTCCCAAAACCTTCCAGGGGCTGTTACAATAGACCAATGCTGTCTTAGAACAAATAAAAAATCATTTGATCTGTAAGACTTTTCAACCACTTGTTGTATCCCTTTGATGACTCTGTTGTTTGAGCTGCTGTGATTATGGGTCAGCAGAACAGTCACAAATAAACTGCTCTAGTCCTAATACCTGTTGGCCGTTCCCTTTACTTTTTATTTCTCTGCTAACTTTCTCACACTTTAATGCAGGCTTTTATAGTGAGTGTAGTATAAACAACTTGGCATTTACAGTATGTAGAAAATAGCACACAGTTGTAGGTCACTGTAAATAATAAGCCTATTTTTGTAAATGTGCCAATAATGGTGTTGTTACAAACTGAGCCCAAAGTGATTCATTCTTTCAATTCATTAAATCCCTCTAGGAGTTGCCAACATTATCATTGTTTTGTGTGCCAATATGTGACATGCCAAAGAAGTCTAATTTGAACATTTTGGCTTACTTGCCTTGTGTGATTAATGCATGTTTGAGCAGGTCCGTTACTGTAATGGCTTTGTCTGTTAATGTATATTGTAGCAACGTCATTTACAGAAGTCACATTTGTGTTGAGGTGGAGAAATTAATTAACAAGTGTCACTCCTTCATGTTATATTTATTTCTGAAACATGCAGTCTTTGAAGTAAGCTACAAGTTGAGAGTGCTTTATTTTCCTTCCTTGAAAGTGCTTTATTTCCTTTATTTTCCTTCCTCTTCCTCTCTTTGCTGTGTTTGTGCATAAGGGCATGTCATAGGTCTTTGGCCCCATGTTATGCTCCTAAATATAGCCCCACACGCAGTCTCCCTGACACACACAAACACATTGCAGTTTTTGCAGGGGGTCTCAGGAGGGTTGTAGGGTGCATAGTAACAGAGTGGCGCGGTGTTGCCTCATCGCCCTGCGCAACCACACACATGCATACCATGCCTTTGAGACCTGAAACTTTCCCCTAAAGGCTTGAAACACTGAGCACTTTGCAGCTTATTTGCATGTTTGTTCTCTTGTCTGATGATTATTTGAGGGGGGCTCTCTATATGTATATGCAAAGTATGTACACAAAGATAGCTGTCATATGCTGTTGTTTTTATTTAGGAATCAGTTTTTATACTCAAATTGTCAGTGAGTTCTGATGTGGAAATCCTCCCCGCAATTAAATGTCTCTTCTCTTCTTTGAACATAGTGTTTTCCTGGACCCGTGTTAGTTTAGTCTCTGTCTCTCTTTCCTTCCTCTCATCTATCTATCTGTCATTTCTAATTTTCTTAGAAAGGGAAGGAATGAAATATGATGCTTCTCTGCTTTCCACTCCCCTTCCCTCCCTCCTGTTCTCCTCTTTCCCCACATACAGTCCATCACTGTATATCGCATATGTATCCATATGCAGCACAGTAAAACATGCACTGAACATATTGACCATTATGGATGCTAATATGTGGAGATATATGCAAGATGGCAAGACTTGACCTAACTATACTTTGCCGTATTAGTATTTATACTGTGCACTGGTCACAGACAAAATGGACAAATGAGCTGTAGGTGCATAGTTTTGGCCATTTATAATGTAGCGAGAGCTGAATCCCAGGACTTGGTCAAAGTTTAAAGGGACAGTACACCACAAAATCAAAAACAGATATTTATATTTTGCACATCACTTATGGTGCTCAAAGCGCAAACAAATACATTTGAAAGACTCAACAGTAACGTCTCTGTGCGGGAATCATGACCAGGTTACTCAAGATAATCCACAGACCTTGTTGTGAGCAGGTTCATGTAGGAACTCTATTCTTTCTACCGATCTACACCCGGCAACCACTGAAGCGTACTCATGGATAAGTGGCTCGTGCTTGTGACAGCGTGGGATGTAAACATTAATGACGTCCTCCTGGCTGGGCATCAGCACCACTGAGCTAGCTAGCAAGGTGAAACGGTTAGTGGGTGTAGTTCGGCAGAAAGACAATTGTTCCTACATAAAACTGCTCACCACAAGGTCTGTGGATTATCTCGAGCAAGCAGCTCCTGATTTTTCTGAAAAGAAACGCTGCTCTTGAATTTTTCAGATGTACTTTTTGGAGACCAACATCTCTATAGCCGATAACGCCAAAACTCAACACCTCAGGCCAAAACAATCAAGATGGATAAGTAGCACAGAATGTTTGTTTTTGTTTTTTTTGTTTTTTTTTTGGGTGAACTGTCCCTTCAGGATACTTCTTCATACAAGACAGCAGGTCAAGCCTTCATAGAGGACTGTGCTTTGTTAAATAATTCACATAATTACAGTGTGAACATGAATCATTAGTTGATTTCAAACATGACATGATTTAGTGTTCCACTGAGCAGCAGTATTTCAGAGGAGGGAGTTCTGCAGTTTAATCATGAATATTCACATAACTTCATGAATATGTAAACAACTTTATGATGTAAATAATTCACTAATCCTTTGTCTGCTGTTGCTTTCTCCACACGGACTCGTAGATTTTACTGCCACTGGCCATTTTGTGTTCTCTTAACAGTAAAAGGCTGAGCCTGAACCGAGCATTTTGAACCATTAATACGGAAGATATAAAACTTGACTTTGAGTGAGTTGAATTTTAACTTGCCTTTCACAGTGTGTTCAGATATGACAGCAGAAAAAAAGATCATGGGGAGCATCACATTGCTAAAAACACTGTGTCATGTCATGTTACATTTGACTTAAGCTCTCACACCCTGTCTTACAGATTGCAGGCGTTTTGCTTAGGGAAAGACTAGAAGACTAGTGCCTATGTGCACTTGTTTGGAAAGCTTTTCCTTGGTAGGAAATAGATGGACAAAAAGATGAAGAGATGAAGGGCAGACCGCTGAGGAGAGGACACACTTTCCAAATGACTGCTATCGCTCCTCTCCCAGAGGGAGGAAAGTGAATGAAGCTTCATCGTGCCTGACTCTCTCATTGCCCAAAAGCCATGTGGATTATTCTCGCACAGAGGACAGTTGCAGTGTCACAAAACAATGGTCAACGCAGGGACCAGCTGTGTGAAATAAAGTCACCCATCTCATTAGGTTGTAATTTTTTCATGTGTGTGTGTTTCCAGAGGAGCAATGATGAGAATGGGAACTGCTCCGGGGGCAGCATGGAGTTTCCCACCACCAACTTGTATGAGCTGGAGAGTCGAGTCTTTACCGACCACTGGTCCATACCTTACAAGAGAGAGGAGTCCCTGGGCAAGTGTCTCATTGCGTCAACCTGCCTCGCCCGGCACGGTAAGACCATGTTTGTGTGGAATGAAAATCTCTGTTTTTCAAGGTCCATGTTAAACTAAATGCTCTCCATGTGCGTAATTGTGTGGGCGACATGTTTTGTTTGCACTGTTGGGTGTCTTTCACATGTTCTTATTTTGGATACTTGTGTTACATGGTTCAATCTGTGTCTCTGTCGTCACAGCCAGTTTTGTTCCATGTTTGGACTTGGCATAGATATGTGAATCCAACATGTCCCTTTCTGTCAGGTCTTGCTGATGCTGATGAGAACTGCAAGCGGTTTATGGATCGGTGCATGCCGGAGGCCTTTAAAAAGGTGAGCAACTAAGACCCAGAGATCTAAGTGACTGTGTAGCACTTGATAAATTAACGTGCATTGTCCTGAGTGTCCTCCTCTCTGTCTGTCTTGTTCACCGTCACCAGTTGCTGACCAGCAGTGCCGTACACAAATGGGGCACCGAGATTCACGAAGGAATCTACAACATGCTCATGTTGCTGGTGGAGCTGGTTGCAGAAAGGGTGAAGCAGGACCCTGTGCCTGTAAACCTGATGGGGGTCCTGACTATGGTGTGTTCTCTCTCACTCTCTTCTCTCTTAATATTTGTCTTTTAAGAGCTCTCTACCATCTCTTTGTATTCTTTCTTTAAATATGTTTAAACTTGGAAGTAAATATATTGCCCTTGAAAACAGTAGAACAATATTGGAAACAAGTAATTAACAAATGTCTAAATCATTAAATCAAGTTATTGATCCACTTTTAACAAGAAATGCTTATTCTGTCTGTGTGTTGAAATGTATCAGGAGACATGTATGTTTAAAAACTTTATTTGAACCCTAAAGATGAACAATCTTGTTTTCAAGGGGGTCCTTTACACATACAGAAAATACAGCACATAAAGCAAAACAGCACAGGTACATTCACACATACACAGACATGAGCTCTTCCAGGCCTAGCCACTCCCACATCCACTAATTGTCTTAAATATGCCAAAATAAATGCGGAAAATGTACACATACCCATAAAAAGTGATTTACGAGAATTTACATGCACTCACACAATAGAGATTATTACCATAACTAAGACTGCAAGAGCAGGTTGTAAAAGAGATGCCTTGAAGAAATGAAAGAAGGTAATAAATTTAAGTGAACTAGGCAGGTTGTTTTAGTCAGATGGAGCTTTAAATTTGAAGGCACGTCACCCAATCACCACAATTAGTTTTTAGAATTCTTTTAGCCATTGGTTGGGTTACTGTTTCTTGTTTATTTCTATCTGCTTGATCAGTCAATACATCACTGCAAACTCCATGTGTGACATACAGTGGAGGCTGTGCCCGTGTTACCTCACATCTAATTTGAACACCTAACAATTCAAATGATATATATTTCATGATGTATAAATGTAATAATTTCACCTGTAATCATACATTTCTCTGCTGTCGAGCGTAAGAAGGATGATAAAAATATATTGTATTTATGTTCTGTGTCTTTGCTGTTGTGTCCAGGCCTTCAACCCTGATAATGAGTACCATTTTAAGAACCGCATGAAGGCTTGTCAGAGGAACTGGGCTGAAGTTTTTGGAGAAGAGGCCAACATGTTTGCTGTGTCTCCTAGCAACACGTATCAGAAAGTAAGGGAACCCCCTTTTGTCTTGACTCGTCTTGCACTTCTTCTCTCGTGAAGTGTTACGTGTGCCAGTTTATCCAGATGCATTTGCAAGTATGTAAATCTGTGCTAGAAGTAATGCACACACTTCCTTATTAGCCTTTGTTTACGTTTCATAGTCAGTACGGTTTGCGCGGGGGGGCAGACAAATGAGTTCTTCATCTTCGGCGTTGTGTAACTGATCCACAGGGGCTCAGCAGAACATGTGTGACTGACACACAACAGCTGTCAGAAAACTAAACGTGTGTGTTGCAACAATTTTCAATGCCATTGCTGAATTAATCCAGTGAAAACATAATTATCTCTTTCAGGAGCCTCATGGTTGGCTGGTTGATTTGGTGAATCGAGTGAGTAATGAGCTGTCACCCTGATATCCTCTCCATATACTGAACACGTGCAGTAGTTGTATCAGTTTTTTCTCATCGGCCTCCTTGTCTCTTCTTTTTTCTGTCAAGTTTGGAGAGTTGGGAGGATTCACCGCCATCCAGAGCAAGCTCAACACTGACGAAATCGAGATCGCTGTAAGCTGAACTGTCCTTACTTTCATCTTTTTGCCATCCTTACAAACGCTCATGCGTATCTTTAGAGTGATGAAATAGTTCGGACCCTGGTGATGGATGGAGAGAGGCCCTGTAGACATACTTTGCAACAGCCTATACAGGCAAAAGGTCACCATGTTTACCCCCACCGCTCTCAGCTGCAGGGTGCTGAATGTCCCCCTCTCACTAACACTCACTTACACACAAACACACTCTCTCATCCTCCCGCTGTGTGATGGTTGAAATGCTCTGTTGTGTTATGTGTTCTGAGGCATCCTTGTACTGATGCTTCCTTCTGGGAACCTGGCCGGAACCACAGCAGTGCACAGCCATTGATTCGCACACATGCACGCACACACTCCCTCTAACCATTAGCATATTAATAAGGCAGAGACTGGTTGCGGACCAATGTTGCGCTCTTCAGTAGCAGTGGGAGCTCGGTAGAGTGTGCGAGCTGTCAGATACCTAACATACTCCAAGCACACGAGGGAAAGAGACTGAAAGTGAAAGGAGAAAAGATAATGGGAGGAGTGCTCCCTCCTCTACTGACTCCCAGGAGTGACTCATTCATTTGTCTGCTTTGGGCAGGAAGTCAAGTGCAAGGGGGGGAATTCAGTGAGTGAATAGAGGAGGAAGGTGGAGAAGATGGGAGAGAGGCCAGAAACAGAGATGGAAGATGGCCAGAAAAAAAGAGGCAGGAACACGAGAGCCATTCATTAAGCTCCTGTGATTTAGCACTGAATGACAAATGACAGCTGGGCTCTGGTATTGGAAACTCACCCCCACATCTGTTTACGCTCACTCCCTCTCACTCACATGCAACAGTGAAAACACAGTATCAATTTAAACACAATTTGATCTCTGGCGTGAACACTTCAATATGGGAGGCAGAGTGCTGATATTAAGCCATCAAAAGTGAGGCATCAATGGGGCGTCACAAGACAGATTATGTTGACACTCCGGCAGAAGTGTAGAGATTGAATGGGCGATTCTTATGTTAATCTTACTCAGCTGGTATTGACAAGCTGATTTCCTGTTTGGTTTGTGTAATGCCTGAGGTATTCTGTTTCTTTCCTCACACCTACACAGAGTGTGTCAGCTCTGGTCCAGCCTCTTGGAGTTGGTGCAGAATACTTGAACTCCAGTCTTGTCCAGGTGAGTTGTCCTGTCTACGTACACATATACATACACACTTGATGGTAGTATACTGACTCTAATCTGGTCATCTGTATGTCCTTTTTTTTCAGTGAGTTAAAGTTAGAGGTTTGGACTCGAGTCACATGACTTTGTCTTGAGTCACAAATTTCATAATTTTAGACTAGTCAAAATTTTTTAAAAAAAACTTGTAACTTGACTGGGACTTCTACACTGAATACTTGTGATATCACTTGGACCTGAGCGTTTTAATTTTTAAAATACTTTATACCTTCCCCCAAGCTCAAAGATTTAAAAGTATGTTATTTAAAAAGTGTGCCCTGATCAATTAATTTCTCTTCATTTCCTGAATCAGCTAATGTTAACGCTGTTCATTCACAGCAAATCAACACGTAAATCCCCTGATCTGCTTTGTTTTGAATGACACAGTCTTCAATCAAGTTGCAGGAGAGAACCATGAATAACCAAAGTATATGTTACTGAGAGTTACAAAGAGTTACACCAAAGTTAATTTTGTCGGAAAAATTGTTTCGAAAAAACAAATTTCAGTATGCAAAATGTGCGTGTGGAAAATTACAGACAGAGGTGCAAAAACTTCCATATTTGTTCCATTTTTGAAATTGCACAAAGATGAGTAAGTGGAGGCCAAAGATGGCAAACAATACAAATTCTTTAATCAAATAGACATACAGATACTTGTGTTAAAAAAGACTGGTAAAAGTAGAAGTACTGATTAAACTTCTTTACCCAAGTGAAAGTGAAAAAGTACAGGCTCTGAAAGTAAAAGTATACTTAGTTATACTTGTATGCAGTATTTCTGCACCAAAGTATTTGTTGCTTCCCGCCTCTGTTTGAGGCTAGTGAGCAAAGTAAGGCTTAGCTAACAGTTGGTTAACAGCTAAGTAACTTTGTAAATTAGTTCAGTTTGGGACTTGGGACTTGACTTGGGACTTGAGTGAAAAATAACAATAGAGACTTACCTGTGACTTGCAAAACAGTGACTCGGTCTCACCTCTCACTGCTGCTACTGTTAATGTCTATGTCTACATTCTCTCTCTTTCTCCTAAAAATGTAATTCACCTCTTCTTAGTTTGTTTTCTGTCTAACCCTGCTCCTGTGTTGAGATGATCAGTCTTGTTTGTTTACATGACCCTTGTGCTCCATTCTGATTTCTATTCTATTTTTATTTGCGGTATCCTCTTACTGTCTTGCTGCCGCAGTAGCCCATTTTAAAGTTTCATATTGTATTTTCTAGCCCATGCTCGATCCAGTCATCCATAAGATGATCACGTATGTCCAGAACCTGGAGGAAAAGGACCTTAAAGACAAGGTAGTGTTTTATTTTTGTCGCCATCTTTATGATATTTGCACCTACATTTATTGTGAAAAGGGGCAGGGGCAATGATTCCCAGGAGTGGGAAGGCCAGCTTGTTCATACGTTGGGGTTGGGAAGCCAGTGAGGGATCTTGGCCATGTTGTTGTGCTAGTGACCCCTGCTGGTTGGTCAGGGCACGTGCCAGATGGATCTGAGGGATAGTGTGACTCTTCCATTGTGAAATGGAATATTTGTACAAGAAATATTGAAATCAAGTCCTTCAGATTTGATTGGATCGCTCACCAGTGGGCGGGGCCTACAGAATACAGCATGATCTTATTTAAAGTATAACAGGAAAATAAAAGATGAATTTTGCTGTAAAATACTCAAATATACACATATATTTAATAAATAACAAGCATGGGAATACAATTTGGGAGATGTTTTAAAAAAAAAATCTTATTGTGTCTTAAAGAACTTGATTGTGACTTAACCAATATGTTATAACTCAGTTGTTCTTCATTTGTCTTTTAACCATAGCGTCTCGTGAGCATCCCCGACCTGCTGTCGGCCATCAAGCTGCTGTGTATGAAGTTCCAGAGAGAGCTGGTTACTGTGGTGGATGACCTGCGGCTGGACACGCTGCTGCGCATGCTCAAAACTCCTCACTTCTCTACCAAGATGAACTCCCTCAAAGAGGTCTGCTCTGATGGGATGTGAACAGTCAGCTCTGAACTAGACAAAATGGGTGTTTTAATCAATTTTTGCACTCATCTCACACTCGTTTGTTTTTTTCTTTTTCTATCAGGTGACAAAGTTAATAGAGGAGAGTACAGTGTCGAAGACGGTGAAAAATGCAATCGACACAGATAAACTTTTGGACTGGCTGGTAGAGAACTCAGTTCTATCAATAGCACTGGAGGGTAAGAAAATACATCTCTTACTGCCACAAACTCTGTAAAGTGTGTCTCTCGTAAAACACTTGGACAAGCAGTTAGGCTTTGTAGCCAGTTTTAAACAGAAGACAGAAATTATCAGGCTTTTGGCCTGAGGTTGACTTTATTCACTGACCTCACCAGATATTCATTTGTTCCAGGAAACATTGACCAGGCTCAGTACTGCGAGAGAATTAAAGGAATCATTGAGTTACTGGGGAGTAAACTGTCACTGGACGAACTCTCCAAGATCTGGAGAATACAGGTCAGCACCAGTGCTCACATCGTGATAATAATAGTCATGTCTGAATTATTCATTATACTGTCATTAAGCATGTTCCACAGGGTTTTCTGTTTTTAATTTGCTAAAGTGAACTCAACTGTTGGCACATTTTCTGCACATAGAAACTGAAACTGTATTCATGTGTAAGCACATATTTTTTTGGGAGTGTGACAAATGTTCAGACAGACAGATGGATGAATGGGTCTATTGATTTTTGTGTGGGCATCACAGGCGGGCCAGTCTTCAACTGTGATAGAAAACATTCATACAATCATCGCTGCTGCTGCTGTGAAATTCAGCTTTGATCAACTCACCCACCTCTTCGTCCTCATACAGAAGGTCAGTGCCTTCCCTCTGACACTCAATAATAAATTAATAGATTAATGAAAAGCGGATTGTAAGTCAGCGTATAGTATTAATAATAACCCATTTGCATGTTGTTTAGAGCTGGGAGGTCGAGAGTGACCGTGTGAGGCAGAAGCTGCTCAGTCTGATCGGGAGAATCGGCAGGGAGGCTCGCTCTGAAACTACAGCTGGAAAGGTGTGTTGAAGAGGAGATCTACAGTTTGTTAGGTTTCATTATTACAGCGAGGCCTGAATCATGTTGCGTTTGTGTGTGTCTGCTTAGGTGCTGGAGGTGCTGTGGGAATTGGCTCACCTCCCCACCCTGCCTACCAGTCTAGTTCAGCAGGCGCTGGAGGAGCACCTGGGAATTCTGAGCGACGCCTACGCTGTCAAGGAGACAGTGAAGCGCAGTTACATCATTAAATGTATTGAGGACATTAAGAAGGTGAGACAGACATGCTACAGATGCTCAGTAGTGTCTTTGTGGATGTGGGAGCTGCTATTTATTGCAGTTTAGTGACGTCATTCCAGTGACAGTTTTGTTCTAAAGTTAGCGTGTCCGTGTCAGTGCTGCCTTTTGCCCTTCAACCTCAGTTTGTTTACTCCCCTTCCATCTGAGTGTGTCCCGGTCTAGCATCCATGGAGCTGCTGTGGGTTCTGAAGTTGGGTCAAACAATAAGTGCCTATCATGTGTTCATTATATATTTTAAAGCTTTTTTGAAAGACAAGATAAAGGTTAGATTTTGCCTCTTTTGGTTGATTGAGTCTGTCTGAACAGGCCACAAACACTGAAGATGCTCACAAATATATTGTCACAACAACAACATGAAATTGTGCAGATGCAAGCTGTAGATCAACAACCTTAAAGGAAACAAGACTGAATCTACAACCTTGATTCCAATGAAGTTTGAACACTGTGTAAAATGTAAATAAAAACACAATGTAATGATATGCAATTCCTTTTTGACCTATATTCAATTGAACACAGTGCTAAGACAAGATTTTTAATTTCCAAACAGAAAACTTTATTGTTTTTTGAAGATATACACTGAATTTGACGCCTGAATGAAGTTGGGACAGACGCATGTTTACCACTCACTCAAGTGCTCAACAGTCCAGGCAACTCTGTTGCCATATTTTGTACTTCATAATGTGCCACACATGCAGAATGTGTCTTGCCGTTGTTTTGCTGAAATAAGCAGGGACGTCTCTGAAAAAGACCTCATCTGGATGCCAACATATGTTGCTCCTCCATTTCCAGTCTTTTGTTGCCCCCAAAGTGTTGTAGGCATCAAATTCAGAATGAGTGTATATTTACAAAAAACAATAAAGTTAAAATAAGTTTAAACATTTAATCTTTTGTAAAATATTATAGTTAAAATATCATAAGTAAAGGTGAATAAAACCACAACTGGTACATCTAAATACAGCAGAGCAACTGTCAATGTTTTTTTGCTTTTTTGACATGATGTCAAAATACCCACAGTTTGTCTGACTGTAACCACACACACTGAACAAAATGCACCTCTCAGCCTTACCAGTCTCCCTTGTTATTGGGTGAATTCACACATATGCAGATGCACAGATGTCCCCCCTCAAATGAAATATGTGTTTCTAGACTCACACTCAGGAGGACAGTAAAGGCAGCGACACTCAAAGCTCATTTCTTACGGGCACTTGGGGCAAGAAGAAAGCTAACTCTTTGGCCAAAGTAAGAGAAGAAGCCCGTGTACATTTCATTTATAATTCCACTGACCAATCTGTATCCAATCTCACTGCCTCACACCTGCCAACCAATCATGGTGGAGGGCTTGACCACAAAGGGGTTTCCTTGGTCACAGATTGATAATTTCGCACTTGATTGTAACATGAGGTAGTTGAACCAGGTGTGTGTTAATCTTCTGCTTGCCTCACTGAGAGGGCTTTGGCACTGACTAATGATTACACAGTGGTGTTGATCTTGTCCTGGGTGAAAGCTGCCTCAATTAAATGAGATTTAGCTGCTGGATGAATGGTCAGCTTTGGTGGAAGTGCTAGCACATTTACTCATGCAAAGAGGGATCTAATCAGAGCCTTAGATATATTAAAGAACTACATGTTTGATATTTGATTTGGACTTGAAAAACAGCTGTAAGAGAACAAATTTAAATTGGAGCTTATTTGAACAGTCAAATGTTGTACATCCCCGGCTCTGATTTCCTTTCTCATGTTTACAGAGCTACAAAAATAGAAGGTCTGTGGTGGCAAAATCTGATTAGCAAATGCAATCACAGCCCTCTGTTTTTGTAGCATGTGTTTGTGAGCTCATTCTGCTTTTGTGGATATCATTATCTGGTGTGTGTATGTATGTGTGTGTGTGTGTGTGTGTGCGCGCGCGCATCTCCACAGGCTTCTCAGCAAAGCAGTCCTCAGGCTGTCTGGGTTGTTCCCGCTCTCCGCCAGCTGCACGAGATCACCCGTTCTTTCATCAAGCAGACCTATCAGAAACAAGACAAGGTAACACAAACTCACGTGCAAACAAAGAAACAAACATCATCGAAAACGATCCGTTGTACAGTCAGTGTAATGTTGCTATGGTAACCTGGTTCCTGTCTCCCCACAGAGCATCATCCAGGACTTGAAGAAGAACTTTGAGATCGTCAAGCTGATCACAGGATCCCTCGTGTGCTGCCATCGACTGGCTGTGACCGCTGGGGGAAACAACGGCCTCTCAGGCTCAACTCTGGTGGACGGACGATACACCTACCAAGAGGTTTGTCTGTTTTTTTGTTGGTTTTTTTTTAAAAGGGACAGTTCACCCCAACATTTAAACTACATATTTTCCCTTTTAGCTGTAGTATTGTTTATCTGTCTAGATAGTTTTGGTTTGACTTGCAGAGTTCTGGAGATATCACCTGTAGAGATTTCTGCCTGATTTCCAATATAATAAATCCAGATGGCTCTTGGCTAGTGGGGCTCAAAATAGGGCTACCCCCAGTAGTCAACAGACGTGTTACTTGGTGAGAAGAGTCTTAGCCAAACCAAGTTTTCTTTTGTCTGTTAGTCGCAGAAAACTCACCTCAAATTCCATACAGGAGCTGCATCCCGCTGTTATGCTAACATGGAGCTTTTCTCTTGTAACACTGAAGTCACTGGTGCACTGCTGCTAGCTGTGCTCTACCTGCTGTTCGGGAGTTTGAAGTAGCTGAGTAGCGAATTTGTAACTTACCAAGTTAATTTGTAAGTATAACTTATCCATCATGCCAGCGAGTTTTTGTGAAGTTGGAGGTTATTTATTCCTGTGTTTTGAATACCAAGGCTTGTGTGAGGTACACTGTGTCGAAATAAATAATGTTCAGTGTCCTTACTGGTTGCTCAGACATGTTCAGAATCATTACCACTTTAAACATGCAATGATTCACCAACTATTGGTGAATCGTTGTCTAATGACTACTCGTCGACTAGGAAGATCTTTAGTCAGGGGCAGCTCTAGCTCAAAGTGAAATACATTTGAAAAATTCAACACCAGTGTCTCTTTCCAGAAATCATTACCCAGTTACTCAGTTAACACACATACCTTGCTGTGAGCAGTTTCAAGTAGGAACTATTTTCTTTCTGCCAAACTACACCTGTCACCTGTGTCACTGTGCAGAAGGCAGTGTGCTCTACTTATAGACGAGAGGTTTCAGCTCAGCTGCGTCTTTCACAAAATGGTAAAAGAAAATGACAGTGCAGTTTTTTGATAGATATTGTGAAATCACAATTTTCATTTTTGGTTAAAATCATAATGATGTGACACTAGTTGAGATCTGTGCTAAACAAACATGCAATGCTATAGTATTTCATTATAGTGCTATTTTGTTACACATTTTTTATTTATCAAAGAATTGCAGCCTCTGTGATTTGGATGTTGCTCTTGGCTGTATTGCGATTTCCATAATATTCAGTTAATTGTGCAGCCCTAGTTTAGTTATATCAGAGAGAAGGCAGACATCTCTATGGCTGCCATTTCCAAAACCTGATAACTTACAACAAAACTATCTAGATGGAAAAATGGCGTTACAGGTAAGAGGAAAAATATGTGGTTTTGATTTTGGGGTGAACTCTCCCTTTAATGTTAATATATCAGGAGTTAAGACTATGTTTGCTTTGTTTTTGTTATATATTTCATATATTTCAACTGCATTGCAACTCATAGAAATGATTTACAGAGCAATTTTTCAGAACTTGACATACACAGGAAGTAATCAAATATGAGCCGCACAGTGTTAAACAGCATGTTGACGGTGTGTTTTTGACAAGTGTGTCTCTTAATCTTATGTTTTAGTATCTGGACAGCCACCTGCGCTTCCTGGCCTTCTTCCTCCAAGAGGCCAGCCTCTACCTGGTCTGGAACAGGGCCAAGGAGCTCTGGGAGTGCCTCGTGTCGGGGCCGGACGTCTGTGAACTTGACCGTGAGGTATGAAAACAGTTATGCAAATGCACCCGTGTCTTTGGCTGTTTGTTTGTAAATGCGAGCACCTTTTTCTGGATGAGTGCTCAGGAGAAACAGAGACACAGAAAACATTTTCCATTCACTGCATTCTCTTTCTTTTGTTTAAAGCAGTGTTCAAAGCAGGTATAAAAACAGACATGGAAATAAGTTCTGAAATGAAACTTCTACCTTACACTCCTGTCAATACAAAAGTTAATTCACAATGTAAACATTAAGAAAAGTTACAAAAGTTAACAAAGGCAAGTTAAGAA
>JAJHUR010077045.1:0-10517 GCA_027495735.1 Lutjanus campechanus | reverse complement strand
GAGCAGAGCAGTGTGACGTCTTCACCCGGCTGGACGTCCACAGTGTGAAACTCAGCAACTGAGACAGAGATCCAGCCTGAAACACACATGAATCTGGACGTTTAAATGCTGTCAGCTTGCTGTACTGAAATTCTGTTTTGTACCCATACTTACAGAGTAAAGGTGTTATCAGGGCGAGGTGGTTCATCATGATGCGTGTGGTAGGACTGCAGCTCTGATCTGTGCTCCACTACGAGCGGCTTCAACTCTAAAAGGTGGGTGTTTCTTTTTCCTCTCCGGTTGTTCACACTCACATGAATACTTTAAGAAAAAATAGGTGCTGATCTACAGAGGGTGGTCAGTAAGTGATGAAATACGACGGATGTTGTAATAGAAGAAAATCGCTGTTCTCTGCTCAGTTCAAATTTTAGATATCTGTTAACCTCAGAGTATATTACTGTGCTTAAAGCCACTTACCAGAGCCAAAAAGACTCCCTGACACTAACTTCTGCACTTGCAAATTCAAAAAAAATTATTTTTTTACACATCGAAGGAAAACAAAAAGAATATCAGTTTCTGCTTCACTTCACACTCTTTTCAGAGCTTACAGATTGATTTTCATCTCAGATGTCTTCACACCACACTGTGCTGTCTTTGTGTCCAACATGTGATATGACTTTATTCACTCCTACACTGCTGCAGCAGACACACAATAGTTCAGACTTACATTTGTTTGGAGGGCTTTAAGCCATTAAGGATTACAGCTACAAGCTCAATTTGTATATTATATTTACACTAGAGATTAATATGATACAAAATTAGTAAATTTTTTTGCTCAAGACCTGAAACCCCCCCTCACATAAAGAAAACACTCGCTTCAACATCAGCGTTATCATGTCTTGTTGTACACTGAAGGTGGTTTTAGAGGTGATGATTGTTGTCTCTCTTTTCATCTGTTTTACATCGCTCTCTGCAAAAACTGTCCCACCGCAGCACTGTCTCACCCATGTGAATGCTCGGAGTTGCAACTGTCCAAAACAGCTTGATTAGGATCTGGTGCTACTGTGTAGTGTCTTTGAATGCTGCACAAGTGTGTCAGCAACACGGCCCATCAAATGTGTGGTCTGAACTAAATTTATTAAAGGTGGTTTTTGTGGCTACAGTGTGAAAGACATAACTTGAGAAAATAAAGCTAAAGTCTTCCTGTTATTGAAACTTCTCTTTAGGCTGATACACACGGTAATGTTTTCAAACCACACATACATGCTCATTCAAAATTAAAAAAAAAACACAACCAGGATGGTTGGATGTCTGCTGTATCTTTGTAGTTTTATTTCCAAAAACAATATAAAAAGACAGTCAATTAAGTCAGCATTTAAAACATCTACTTTCTGTACTGATGTGCCCTAAATAAAGAGAATTTAAACACAGCACTAGGGAAAGATCACACATTTTTTTTGGTCCTTTTTGACAGTAATGGATCGTCCTCTTGTCCACCATGCACACAAAAGCACAACTACTGCAGATTAAACAATAAAGCATCATTCTGAACAGAGAACAGAGATTTTCTTGACAAAATGATTCAGCATGAGCTGCAGTTTAAAGTGATACTTCACACCAAAATCAAAAAGACATACCGTTCCTCTTACGCGTAGTGCCGTTTATCCATCTAGATCGTTTTGGTGTGAGTTGCATGTGAGTTTAGGAGATATTGGCTGTTCAGATGTCTGCCTTCTCTTTAATATAATGGAACTAAAAGCACAAAAAAAAATAGCTAAACAGCAGTGTCTATTATCAGAAACCATGACTCAAGTTAATCCACAGATCTGTGAGCAGTTTCATGGGGGAACTACTTTATTTCTACCGAACTACACCCGCCAAGACACAGAAGGAAGCATGCGTTAAGCCAGGGAGGATCCCATTAACATTTACATCCCAAACTTTCATAAGCATGAGTAGTCAGGCCTGTAAAGAGACTTTGAGTGCCATCTAGTTCTATATTATATTTGAGGCAGACTGATATCTCCACAACTTGGAATCTGACACCAAAACTATCTAGATTTATAAATAGCACTACAGATAAGAGGAAAAATATCCCTTTAAATAAGCTTCTTGTCTCTATCTGCTGGCAGTATAAACAACACAAGTCTCCACTTCTCTCTCTGATGCAGGCCTCCTGTTTCTTATTGTCGGTGAATACAAACTCATGGACGTATCCGTCAGGACATCAGAGTCCAGATTCTGTAGATAAAAGTATTAACAGTCACACATCTCACAGGAGCAGGAAATAAAATCATTTACAGATTCACTTGAAGTGATTCCAAGACCTTTTAAATCACAAAACATTCAAGACTAATATTTATTTGACCTTAATTTAACCTTAATCTTAATTCCTTTAAAAAGTCTGATTCACCTCACCGCGTTGTGGATCCTGTTCTTCATTATGAGCTAAAAGAGAGAAAAAAAGAAAGAAAATTGAAAAAACATTGCCGTAAATGCAATTTGTAAAACTTAAAACTAAGTATATGACAGTTGTCAACTATTACCTGTCAGAGGTTTGTTGATTTTGAGAGTCATACCAATGACAACTGTGATGAGGAAAACAGTCGCAGCAGCCAGGATCACACTTGTCAGGCTTGTTCTTCCATCAGGATTTTCTACAGGAGACATTGTTACATCAGACTCTCTGTACAGAACTTTATCTTTAGTGGCTCGAGATCTGACTCGTATTGAAACGGACAGACTTGACGTTATCGGTTGGAAGCTCAAACAGCTCATAAATGCCACAGTGAAAGAAATTTTAATGAGTAGAAAACTCTAAAAAATTACACTAATGACAAACATGATCAGTTATAATCTATGACTGATGTTACTTTTCAGTTTTACATCAGAGTTATGACTTTGCCAATGGAGCACATATTTGTTTCTTGACAATCAAAAAGACTGACAAGACTTCACAACAATCTTACCTTGAACATTTAAATATGTTGCACTGACAATGACTGGCTGTCCTTCTGTGTTAAATCCACAGAAATACAGTCCGGAGTCAGATAAATCTACTTGATGGATCTCCAGAAAGAGGGTCGTGGTGTTGGACGTCATATTAAATTTTCCATTTTGAAATCCATCACAGAACGAAGCATTATTATCAGAGCTAATCATCAAGGAGATGCAGCTGATGTTGGGTCTGTTGTCCAGTTTGAACCAGATTATGTGAGAGAGCAAACTGCTGAAGTTGGAGCAGAGCAGTGTGACATCTTCACCCGGCTGGACGTCCACAGTGTGAAACTCAGCGACTGAGACAGAAATCCAGCCTGAAACACAAATGAATCTGGACGTTTAAATGCTGTCAGCTTGCTGTACTGAAATTCTGTTTTGTACCCATACTTACAGAGTAAAGGTGTTATCAGGGCGAGGTGGTTCATCACGATGCGTGTGGTAGGACTGCAGCTCTGATCTGTGCTCCACTACGAGCGGCTTCAACTCTAAAAGGTGGGTGTTTCTTTTGCCTTTCTGGTTGTTCACACTCACATGAATACTTTCAAAAGAAAAACTGTCACAGTCACTGTAAAAAACAAACAAACAAAAAAAACAAAAAAAACAACAGCCTTTATTGATCTACAGAGGGCGGTCAGTAAGTGATGAAATATGACGAGATGTTGTAATAGAAGAAAATCACTGTTCTCTGCTCAGTTTAAATTTTAGATATTTTTTAACCTCAGAGTATATTTCTGTGCTTAAAGCCACTTATCAGAGCAAAGAAGACTCCCTGACACTAACTTCTGTGCTTCCAAATAAAAAAAAAAAATTCATTTTTTACTTTTTAAAAAACTATTACTTGCTGTCTTTGTGTCCAACACGAGATATGACTTCATTCACTCCTACACTGCTGCAGTGGACACACAATAGTTCAGACTTACATTTGTTTGGAGGGCTTTAATTCATTAAGGATTACAGCCACAAGCTCAATTTGTATACTATATTTACACTAGAGATTAATATGATACAAAGTTGGTCCATTTTTTGCTCAAGACCTGAACCCCCCCCTCACATAAAGAAAACACTCGCTTCAACATCAGCGTTATCATGTCTTGTTGTACACTGAAGGTGGTTTGATTGTTGTCTCTCTTTTCATCTGTTTAACGTCGCTCTCTGCAAAAACTGTCCCACCGCAGCACTGTCTCACCCATGTGAATGCTCGGAGTTGTAACTGTCCTGTAAAATACAGAAGTGTTTTTTCTGAGAAATATTTCACTGCTCAACGGGTCCAAACTGCTCGATTAGGATCTGGTGCTACTGTGTAGAGTCTTTGAATGCTGCACAAGTGTGTCAGCAACACGGCCCATCAAATGTGTGGTCTGAACTAAATTTATTAAAGGTGGTTTTTGTGGCTACAGTGTGAAAGACATAACTTGAGAAAATAAAGCTGAAGTCTTCCTGTTATTGAAACTTCTCTTTAGGCTGATACACACGGTACTGTTTTCAAACCACACATACATGCTCATTCAAAAAAAAACAAAAACACAACCAGGGTGGTTGGATGTCTGCTGTATCTTTAGTTTTATTTCCAAAAACAATATAAAAAGACAGTCAATTAAGTCAGCATTTAAAATGTCTACTTCCTGCATTGATGTGCCCTAAATAAAGAGAATTTAAACACAGCACTAGGGAAAGATTGCACATTTTTTTGTCCTTTTTTTTGACAGTAATATACTGAATATACAACACTGGGCTCCACCTTTCTGTTTTTCAGCATTTGCACAGAAAGTAACTGTTGTGTAGTTCAGGTCATCAGAGCTCTGGTTCTCTAGTCACACCGCCCAGAAGCACAGTTTCTGAGTTGTCAGTTTTGTTCTTCCATCAGATTCTTCTAAAAGAGAGATCATTAAATTACACTCAACTTAAAAAAATTAATATAGCTGAAATGTTTTCATGAAAATGAATGAAAACATGCACAATGAAAAAAACCCCACAACACTTACTTTTATACTTTCTGTCCACATCATCACATGCTCATAGCTCTATTTTGCTGGAGTGTATTGAGAACTGTTAAATTGACAAAGCAGTTTGATTCTGAGCTGACTGCAGCCATTCTACACAATACTCGTGATTCCACCAGACTTGCTGCAGCACAGATGACAAGTGGCAGTCCACTCTGCTTCGCTTCAAATACGCACAAAGTCTATTTTTGACTGATGCCACCACCAGATTAAGCATGGAGGAAGTCAGACACAGAAAGCGCATAAGAGAACTTTACCAAAATAAAAGACCCTAATTACAGGGCCCACTTACCCATGGTAGAAGCAAAACAGGCAGGGAAAAATGACCATATCACCAAAATCTAAGACAGTTGACATATATCAGACGGCTAAAGGCTTTGCTTTTGAAACACTGCTGGTGGGACATGAAGCCTTTTTACTACCAGTGAAATCTGCGCAATGAAACAAAGAAGACTTAAAGAGAATTTTACTTTTAGGCTTTCTGCCAACTTCATCATGACATTCATTCTAAAATAATGTATCAAAGAGCAATTATTACATCGGCAAATAAAGATATTGTCACACTCTGCATTCTGTTCTCCTGCTCTCCCAGTAATTTTTTAAGAATAGTCAAAAAACAAAAAGTTACATTCTAACAATTTAGTATTACACTTTAATTAAGTCAGGATACAAGAGAGAGATTACAAAAGGTCAAAGGTGTAGCAGCAGAGGCTGAGACATTGAGACTTTCAGTCCCTACTGTGGGTTAAGCCCCAAAAACACTAGCTCGTACATTTTCCCATGATACAATATAATGGCAACCAGTGGCGCAAAAAGTGGGTATGCACTATATGCGGCGCATAGGGGCGCCGCGCTAGAGGGGGCGCCAAAGCGATGGGGGGGAAATTATTTCGAGTCGGCATTTTCTGTATTTAACAGCTGTTTGTGCACGTGTAAATGATATGATCAATAACAGAGGCACGTCACTGATTAGGCGCCCCTCCTTCTCCTTCCTCCTCCTCCTTCACCTCCCCTCCTTTCGCCCGCGCCACACACACACTATAGGCGCTCTAGTCCGCGCCCCCTCGAGCACGCGCTGTTTTCATTTGAGTCGTGTTGTCATCTGATGACAGGCAGTTAAGTGAAAGATGGAGAGGCAGAAAAGAAAGCTCTCGGGGGCGCAAAATAGAAAACGGAAGAGGGAGAAGGAGAAAGATTTCGGAGGGATGAAAAAAAACTTCTCAAAGTGGTTGAAAGATGGTCGGTAAGTTATGTCAGTCAAGAGGAGGCTTGTAAATATTCAGGTTAACTAAAGCTACTACTAGCAAAACGACAGGTTATTGTTGTCTTGCAACTGTACTGATCAGTATTTATAATATAACAGATCATGACAAGAAAAATAAAGGAACTAGTTTGTGGTTATTTTGTTGTTCAAACAGTTATTTTTTAAACTCGATGGTGAATCATAAAACAGATAGGCTAAATTATAGAACTTGGGAGTTATACACTTTAGTTTAAATGTCTTCACTCAGTTATAACACTACAGTGCTGTTGTGATGTATCTGATAAGTCTGATCAGATGCAGCATCCAATCAGTAACTGATATCCAATAAGGATATAATTTAAAATTAAAGTTTCATGGTTTTTTTTTATATGTGGTTTGACTGCTGTACTTTTGAAGCCTCCTTAACACAAAGTTTATGTCATTCAGGTGTGAGGATGAAGAGAAGAGAGAGAAAGAATCGGGACAGACAGGGGAAGGCGGCAGGTTGGTCTAATATTAGGTGGAAGTGTAGGGACAGCCACTTGATACCAAGTGATTCATTTCTAAATATTATTTATATTGAAAATTTGCATTAGCAAAATGTGTAATTTATTCAAAACTATTAAATTATGCTTGTTTAACCATATGACTTAGCGGAGAAGAACACAGGCAAGGGGTGAAGGAGACAGACACGAGGTTGGTGATGGCATCTGCTATGGAGGAGACCAGTGATGACATCAGGTAGGAATAATTAAACTAGTGAGGCCACAAAAACCTATATGCCCAGTATGATTTGAATTTCTGCTGACCAACCTATCCACTGTGTCCTTTTGGAAAAAATAGTACAGGCAGGCATGGCAAGTCAATCACCACAGAGGAGAATGTGGAACAGAGAGGTCCAGATGAGGGAGAGAAACAGCAACAGAGAGGTGCAGATGAGGGAGAGGAACAGAGAGGTCCAGATGATGAAGAGGAACAGCAACAGAGAGGTGCAGATGAGGGAGAGGAACAGAGAGGTGCAGAGGAGAGGGCTGGGACAAGGCCTTATGCAGAAGATCCATCTGAATGGCCTTCACCACACGAAATAGGGGACTCATTGAGGCAGTACATGGTTGAGAATGGCCCACAGAAATGTCCTGATGGGCCATATCCAAGATCAGATAAGAGTAAAAGGTGTTTTTCCAAAGCATACTGTTTTCGTGTACTGTCCAATGGAGAGAAAGTGGAGCGGGATTGGTTACTGTACTCCAAAAGTTCTAACAGAGTCTATTGTTTTGCATGTAAGCTTTTTGGTGAAGCTAGAGCTGCTGACACACGCCTTGTGGTGGGGTATAATAACTGGCAGTGTCTTTCAAAAACACTGAAGCACCATGAAACCAGTGGTTATCACATAAATGCTTATCTGATGTGGAAAGAATTGGCATCCCGCATACGCCTAGGTAAAACTATTGATAGCGAATTGCAGAGAGCCATGGCCGCTGAAAAGGCACACTGGAGAAGTGTGTTGACTCGAGTGATTGACTGCGTACTCTTCCTTGCAGAAAGAAACTTGCCACTGAGGGGAAAAAATGCACAGTTAGGAAATCCTAAAAATGGAAATTTTCTGGGTATCCTTGAGCTCATAGCACGGTATGATGTCACACTGGCAGAGCATCTTAGAAAGGCTGCCTCAAAAAAAAACACCGGATATCTGTCCTGGTGCACTCAAAATGAATTTTTAGATTCAATATCAGAATGTGTTTTAGGTCAGATTTGTGCCCAAATCAAAGCCTCCAAGTACTTTGCAGTGGAATTGGACTGCACACCCGATATTTCAAAGCAAGAGCAGGCCTCAGTTATCATACGGTATGTTCACACAGATGAGAAGAAGAAGGTCACTATTAATGAGTCTTTTGTGGGGTTCACTGCTGTGAAGGACACAACTGGGAAAGGCCTCACAGATACACTGACAGGGGTGCTGGATAGTCTGGGGTTGGAGTTGGCTAATTGTGGGGGGCAAAGTTACGACAATGGCTCTAATATGAGGGGAATACACAAGGGTGTCCAAGCTTTAATACAACAGAGATGTCCAGAGGCTCTGTTCATCCCCTGCTGTAGCCACAGCCTGAACCTTCTGTTATGCGATGCAGCCTCATCCAACAGAGAGTGTCTAACCTTCTTTGGCACTCTTCAAAGATTGTACACAATCTTTTCGTCTTCTGTGAAGAGATGGGATATTCTCACAGAATTTGTTGACATCACACTGAAGCCTCTGAGTGACACCAGGTGGGAAGCAAAGCTAGACTCTGTGAAAGCTGTACGTTTCCAGTTGGGGGGAATTCTAGATGCGCTAGAAAAGCTTGAAGAAGTGGCAGGAGACAGCAAAATTGTCTCAGAGGCAAAGTCACTGTCTGACGAGATTGTAAGTATGGAGTTCCTTGTGTGCCTCTTGGTTTGGTATGACTTATTGTCAGAGATCAACTTTGCAAGCAAGGCACTACAAGCAGCAGATGTCTCAATGGACACAGCCATTAGATTGATCGATTCTCTGAAAGAGTTTTTGCTCAAGTATAGAGAGGAGGGCTTTGAGACATCACTTGACATTGCACGCAGGATAGCCATTGAAATGGATGCTTCTCCAGAGTTCAAAGAGAGACGTGTTAGGAAGCAAAAGAGGTTCCACAATGACAATTCCAGCACTGGTCATCATGAAAAGGAACCCGAGACGCACTTTAGGTGCATGGTTTTCAATGTCATTGTGGACACAGTCCTGCAAGAGTTGTCTGACAGGTTTTCCAATCTTCAGCTTGTGTCTGAGAAATTTAAATTCATCACAAAAATGGAGCACATGACAAAAGCTGAGCTGGAGGAATCAGTTACCAGATATGCCCTGACTACCTGTGATGTCTCCAGAGATATCATTCAAGAAATATACCCAGCAAGCCGTCTACTGAAGGGTTACAAGGCTCTTGAGATGTTAAATCTCCTCATACAGGAGAATCTTGATTTGGTGTTCCCAAATTTGACAGTAGCCCTTAGAGTATTCCTGACCATGCCTCTGACGGTTGCCTCTGCTGAGAGATCCTTCAGCAAGCTGAAGCTCATCAAAACATACCTTCGTTCGAGTATGAGCAATGATCGCTTGACGCAGTTAGCAGTGATCTCTATTGAAAACAGTGTGGCACGGTCTATTTCATTTGATGCCATTCTTGACAAATGGGCGAGTGCAAAGGCACGACATGTAACAATTTAGTGGTAACATTGTTACATAGAGTACAAACATTTTCTGAGAATGTATTGAGCACAGGGTGCCTTTGCTGTTAATGTTACTGCGTTATTTATATGTGTTATTGTTATTATGTTATTGATTGAGCTGATCACCTGCTGTAATATGTAACTTAAAATAAAAGTTAGTGATAAAAGTCTTATACTGTATAGGTCCTGGCAATATGATTTTTACACGTAAAAGAAAAAAAAAGATGGTCCGGGGGGGGGGGGGGGGGGGGGGGGGCGCCTGTAATGTGTCTGCATACCCCTCAGAAAGTAGGTAGTTGCACCCCTGATGGCAACATCAGGGTCATTTTTTATTTATTGTCATCATTCGTATGGCCCTGGCCTGCCTGGAGCTCGATGTGCTACAAGTCTAGCGGGCTTCAGCAAGTGTGTTTTTCAGGCGCAGTTCGACCCCTCCTGCCTTTACTGTGCCTATTCCAGGGGAACGTCTGAAGGAATTGCATACATACAGTCTTCAACCAGGTCATAATGACCATCATAAGCAACCCGCTGAAAGCTCTAGCCTTTAACCAGGAGCTGTCTGCCCTCCTGGTCAAGGGTGCCATCAAGCCAGTAGATCACCTCTCACAGTCCTCTAATGATACCGGAAGATGAAGCCTGCCGGGGTCATCAGGGGGTCACAGGTGACTTTGTTGATATTATTACTAGATCTGCACATGCACGAGACAGAGACATTCAGTGCTTAAAGCACTGCCTCTGGCTGTCATCCAGGATTCAAAGCACCATGGTAACATACATAACTTTCATTTGTTGTGTGCTGTTCAGCTCTTGGTCAGTAGGGGGCAGCAGACCACCTACAGTAGATAAAGCAGAGTATTATGATGTTTTCTAAAATGATCAACACACTTTTGATCACACAACAGTTGCATGTTGCTGTGACCACCAGATAATTAAAATTGTAAAGATAAGTTATTTAAGGTAAACACACAACAGAGAAAGACTAGAGACACTTTGTGAGGTGTGTCCTGTTTGTTCTACTTTGTTGGAGGTATTGTTGTGGTCCACTGACACTGAAATTTTAC
>JAJHUR010077043.1:2291-13597 GCA_027495735.1 Lutjanus campechanus | reverse complement strand
AGACATTAACCTGCAAGACACTGTGATAGTTTTCAGTCTGAAAAGTTGAAGCATTTAGTGAGTTGTTGTCATGTTTTGTACTTTAATGTGCAATGTTCATGTTGCAAAAGAGCCAGACATTTCAACAGCATTTAAAATATGATTTGGTGATTGTAGACAGCTTCAAATGGTTCTTAATACACACAGGATTTTTTCAGACAGTGTTTAACATAAATTGTGATCAATTTTAACTGCTTCCTGAGTGTTTTCTTACTGTTAGACTAGTCGACTAGTCTAAGTTAAAATCTGTGTGTACCCAACAGGGAAGTTAGTTGCCAGTAACATCCCCAACGTCCAGTGTAACACAGCAGGCTCCTGAAACTCAGATCAAACTGTAAAACTACACCGTGCTGATCAAATATAAATCTGATTCTGTTACTACACTGCCTATTGCTCACTTAAAATGTTTTCATAAACATGTAATACAAGATATAAGAAAGATCACGACCAGACATGCTGCCATTATCTCCTGCTGAAGGGACAAGCCAAAACCAAGCACCACCCAAGTTGCAGTACATCACCCACCAGTTCAGTGCTCTCATGAGTACCGTGCATGCTCTGGTTACAAAAAACAAGATGACAACCCCCATAAGGGCAAACTCAAAATGGTAGTCCACAAACCAATGGGTGACGTCACAGTGTCTCTGTCCACTAATTATTCTATTGTCTATTCCAGCAACTCCTGTGTTCTGTGAGGTATAGTTATTAGTTACTATAGTCTGAAGTGATATGCCTGCTTCAGTTTGCCGTTGTTGAGTTGGCTCAGATTCACACAGGCAGATTAAGTGGGAGCAGAGAGGTTTTGTTGCACCTGTTTGTGTGGGACAACTGACATTGTGGATTTTTTTTTATTATCAGTTTGTGGAATTAATAGCATGATTTTAGTGAGTGTTCAAGCATAACCATGTTCAATTCAACCCAATATCAGGAAAGTGTACAAAAACTTAAATGACAATATTTCAAATCTGGATCAAAACTAATTTCTAATACTTCGAGAAACTTACTTTCACTTACTTTTAACGCAACAGTTTGCTTCCTTACCTCACTCCCATCTTACAATCCATGACATTGGGAAGATCAAAGTTTGCCAGCAGGTCAGTCATATGAAGGAAAGACTCTCCATCTTTTTCCACAACGCCATGGTAACCGGGCACAAACGGGAGCAGCGTGTCATTCCTCAGTTTCTCGAAACACTGCATCTCGTTTTCTGAGAACTTCTTCAGGATGTTGCCCTCATCTGCTGCTTTGAAGTTGCCTGAGAGGAGATAAGGGCCAAGACTTTGGATTTCAGGCGTTGAAGGAAATTCTATCATCCATGACAGAAAGCATCTGCTGCGCTAAAAGTGTTGGTGGTGATTGTGCCTGACCTCTAAGCCTCCATCCTTCTTGCTCGATAAATCTGTCCAACAATTTGAACAACACAACAAAAATGACACAGCAATACCAAAAAGACAGCAAACCAAATACTGACAGTGGAGGCGGGCAGCAGAACAGGACATCAGATTTCTCAGGCAGGGATCTACAGACAGCAATATGATCTGAATAGGTCATACCTTTATGACCTGCCAGCTGAACCCAGTTGAGTTTTCTCCTCTGAGCGACACTGAAGGGCCACTGTACGATCGTCTTCAACTTCCACCACGGCTTGCTCTGGAAAACAAGACAACAAAAAGCACTGAGGCAAGTTTTTTTTTTTAGTTTGTGTCTTTGTTCACACCAATGATCTGATAACAGAAAGATGTGCTGTAAGGTCATTGAACCTTGGTCCACCCTAGTCTACACTGTCTAAACAGAAATCTGATCACATAAGCAGTTCTACCCAGTAAATCTGATGCCAGGCTTTTGGTTTTCCACTGCGTGAAGCCTCCGATCTAGGTCAGTTAAATGCCATTTCTGTGGAAACTCATATCTGCACTCAACATCTCTACTCAGCATCTCTAGCCTGGTGTGGTGATGGGCTTGCAACTTTGATTCACAGAGAGGTCTAAATCTACTCTCTGACATCATGTACATGAATGTGCAGCTTAAGACATTTTCTGGTTATATTGCTTTAATATTCAAGTAGGATTCATTGGATGAAACTTACTTTTAAACTCTTAACACCAAATAATCATGGTTGACACTGGCCTTCCTGCTGGCCTCTCAGCTAGCACTTTTTTCATCATTATTGGAATATTAACTTGCAAAACATCCAGTTGTTGGAGTCAGCATGGGGGATGTGTGATAGACGTGGCAACTCGAAACCTACTACTGACTAGGTTTAGTCAGTACTACTACTGAACCCTCTGAGCATTTGTTTCGTTCAAAGTGAGGGGAAGCTCTAAAAGATCTAACGTTAAAGATCAAAGCAAGCGCTCTAACGTTACAGATATTGAGTTTCATCACTCATACCTTCTCTTATAAAATGTCCAGGGTAACTGGTAACACCGGTGTTGTCACAGGTTTATTAACCGGTGGGAAAATTTCCTCACAGTGGCATTCTTAACACACGCAGCATGTGAACATTTGACCTATCAGATGGAGCCCTGGATACTTGCGTTCACACCATTTGGCCAATCAGATGAACACATCAAAGAATGCATTGAATCCTGAACAAAGAAGAAGAAAAAAACATGGCTGTGGAGTGAATTATCTTGTCTTGGCAGGATTGTTTTTTTTTTTTTCATGGTTGTTTGTCTAAGGACTCTCCTCCCACCATCCTCACTTTCTCCCTCTCTTTCTCAGTCTCTCACTACATGCACACACACATACACACACAGAAAAACAACACAGTGACAGCTTGCATATTTCACAGAGACACAGTAGTGCTTCACACTTTTGGAAACTGCCTGTTTAATTCTCTCCCAGAAAACTGTCCGTATCTCAGAAAACACTGAGAGGAGGAGAGGATTACACTGTATTTCCATGCAATCTTCTCACATATAATTAAAGGAACATACACAAACTCCCAGGTGCTGGAAAGGAAAAGTAAAACATGTTCTTATATCCTAGCTTTAGGCTTTGGAGAGGTCATTTTACTCTGTGTTGTGATTGAAACAGGAAATGAAACAGGGACTCTCATGTTAGTCAAACACTCAGCTCACGCTTCAGTGTCTCTCAGCTCACCATCCTCACTAATAGCAGAACTCGGCAGCAGCCAGCCAAGTCCTTCTTAAATGTCAGGTGATATGCTTCACTGACTGCAGTGCCACTTGTTTACTGATAATATCACGTCGTGAAAGTGTTGAGACTTCCACAGGCATTTGCTTTATAACTGTCAGTCTTAAACTTTACTGTGATCTAATGCAGAAATATCAATAGATATATTTTCAGGATGTTAGTGGTTGATTGCATGTTGACTGAAACAAAGTGGCGCCATATGGTGTAATGTCTTATCCACAGACTGAGAGGGTATGGAAGCTAAGATGTGAACTCTGGGTTTTGCTGTAAACATAATGACCAAGCAGCTCTATGGACAATATTTATATTTTACACATAGTCTGACTTCGAAACTTCATGTTATTCACTATATACTGTCCCAGCCAGCCTTGATGACAGAAACCACAGGAGTTTGCACTGATAACACAATAACACTCTTCATTTCATTTTTCAAATAACAGGTCTGCTTACTGTATACTTACAAAGCACAATGCATCGAAAGATTGCCTTTATACCAGTGGTAGAAGATCCTTTACTTCAGTAAAAGTACCAAAACAGCAAGGTAGAAATACCCCAATACAACTTAAAGTCCTGCATTCAAATTCTACTTAAATAAAAGTATCAAAACTAAAAGTAGTCATTCCGCAGAAGAATGGCCTTTGTGCCACAATTATAACAATACTTTTTTTCTCAAACTAAGTTGTTGCAATGAAAACAAGACAAGACAGACTCTTTTACATCTTTTTCTTCTTGTTACCTTGTTTTTAGTCTTGTTACATCTTTTACTTCAGTTTTTGTCTTGTTACGTCTCTTTAGTGTTGTTATGTTGTTTTTGTCTTGTTACATCTGTCATGTGTGATATGCACTGATGGATACACCGGTCTGTCTTTTCTATGTGTTACTGCCCCATCCATTTAGGTTGAAATCGGTCTTGATGTTGCAAAGGAAGTGCACAGTGATGCAAATAAAAATAATCAATAATTCCCCTCAAATGTATTAAAACTAATGTCACAAGCCTGTTCTGAAAATGTTAGGAGTAGAAAGTACAGATATTTGTGTTGAAATGTAGGGAGTAAAAGTTAGTTATATAGTTATATATAAATAAATACTCAGTTAAATTCAGTTCAGGTCATTCAGTCCAGCAGGCAGCCTATGGGGTCTAGTCTGGCCTCCACAGAGTCACAACATAAATCTGAGGGAGATCGTGAGATGATTGATTGGGCAGGAAAGAGCTAAAAACAGGTGTGCTTAGTGAAGACCAATCAGTCAATTGGCTGATTAATCGGGCCATTTACTGAGCATTTTGAGATAATCGGCATCGGCCAATGCCTAGGTTCACAAATCTGCTGTAAAATAAATCTGCTGACACATCTGTTAGCGATGTTAGTGCTCTCGCTTGTGAGTTCTGGGAAGAAAAAGGAAAAGTTAGTTTCATGCTCTGTATTAACTCCCAGGCATCTTGCTATAAACATTTACCTAATTTTCCTCTACATCTTTTTAAAAGTGAACATGTTTCACCATCCCAAATGACAGAAAATCTAATCTGAAATCCTTCCTGGGTGTGTCATTACTTGACAAACTATGCTGCTGGTAGCTAGCTAACTAATGAATCTTGGCACTGTGCTGCTAAAAGTTGAAGATTGATTGATTGGTGGGTGTCATGATATTACTGGTTGGCATTGGATGGTTCAAGTCTATGTAAGCACATGTCATGTTTTGTTTTACATGAAGAAAACAGAAAATAGATTTTTTTTGTTGGGTTTTTAGGGGGGGATATATTTGCTAAATAGGTGCACAATATGATCAGGAGGTGATCTTTTCATCATGACTTTAAATAAAGAAGTGGAGTAAATGTACATGTACACTTTCCTCCACTGTTTAAGCAAAGCAAAGTTGTCACAAATGAAGAGGACTGTTTCTAGGATTCGTTTGGTTTCTACTCGGTTTATTCGACACCCTCCACACTTGTTGTCTCCTCTGTCAGACACACGTTTTCCTTGTAACGGCAGACTGTTGTGTGTGTGACACACTGACACAACACCACTGTGATCTGAACAGTCAAGGAAATCGATCGAAACACAGACCACTGAAAGCCGACTTCACTAATTTCCATCGATGCGTTTCCAGGGACTGATGAGATCATCAGTGAGATGATGATGTGACTCACCCTGCCAGGTTTTGTTGGCCGACCATCATCACTCATACCTTCCATGTGAACCTGTGTACTGTCATCTTGAAGTGCTAATGGGATGTAAACCACTGCAAGATTGATCAAATTCATCCTCTTGCCTGTTTGTCGGCCTGTCTTGTCTGTTCTCTCCTCATTAAAAAGCACTTTGCTGTGCGCTAACAGGAATTAATCTGTTTAATTATACATGTATTAATGTGAACTCAAAAGCTAAGTGCTGATAAACAAGTGTTTCTGACTTCCTGAAGTGCGTCTTTGTTAAATGTCAAAGGCCAGGACTTAAATTAGCTACTGACCACAAAAAAACATTGTTACACAATGACATGTTAGTCTGCGCTGTACTCTGTGTGTGTGTGGGCTGATGTGTGGGTTGAAGGGGCAGAAGCATAAAAGTGTCTATTTTCAAAGGTGACACGACCAACATATTTCCATTTTAACTTATGATGCTTCGAGGAGCCAACAAAGAGCTACAATGGACTTTTATTTGGGAAAGCCCAGATTCACTGGACAATGTTACGTTCAGAGAATACTGGAAAATATCTCACACACACTCTCCCTCTCGCTCGCAAACACCAAGGCTTAACAGGCAATGTGTATTCAGTCTGTTTAAAAGAAAGTGACAGCTACCGGCCTTGTATGGAGAAGGTAGAGAGAAGAGGCAGCACCATAAAAACACACACACACTCGCAATGAACGTCTGAGTATAACGTGGTGAGAGTGCAGACAAAAAGCAGATTAACTGGAGAAACCAAGAGGTGACTCACTCGCTATGATCACACCAAACTTCCCTACGAATCACATGCAGAGAGTTAAAGCTCTACAGCTGCAAAAATGTTGATCTGTTCTAATCTAAATGTAGAATATGAGAGTTTGTGCTGCCTAACAGTGTAAAAACAACACTACTTGAATGCACACCCAAGCATGTTTAATAAGATCAAAACTTGTAAGCCACAAGTGAAGCTTTATCAGCCAAGAATGTCAAAGGCAAACAAATTTCCACCCTCAGCGTGTATTGAAGTAAAGGCCGATCCTTCAACACTGGTGTGTGTGCTGAGGGAGGGGCGCACAGTGTTAAAGGTCAGATCTGAATGACTTTGTTGATCTGACATTTAACATGCAACAGATGTACTTTTATCATTATTAATGTGTGTAACATGTGCATGAGTTGTCCACTCAGTAGTGTGGGAAAAGAACGTTGGCAAAAAATAAAATGATATGCAACAACAAGGTCTGCACGATAGGGTAAAAAAATCATATAACAATGATTTTGACAGATATTGTGTTGGCAGTATGATTCAAGATTAGCAGGAATGGTCACTTTTGCAAGCCAGGGCATCTCTGCAGCACTACAGAACTTCATTATAAAGTTGTTTTGCTGTACAATTTTCCATTTATCAAAAACTTACAGCTTCTGCGGTTTGGATACTGCACTTGGCCATATTGCAGTTCTCATAATATTTTGATTAACTGTGCAGCCCCACCCATGGAAAAAAGACGTAGCCTTTAAGATAATTAGCAGTAAACAGCCTACCACACAACAAAGATTATCTAGCTCTCAGGAGCTTCTTTGTGTTGGTTTAAGATCATAAACAGCACCTGGGATCATTAAGGTGATGTGAGAGGTTTTGATAAGCTATTAAACATAAGAAGAGATAATGTGATTTCAATGGGGACAATCACATTTCCTGAAGATTATCCTGCGCTCTCTGGCAGGGATCTAAAGGGTATTTAATCTTGCTATTTTATAAGGTTGTTCCGAAACTGATACCAGTATTTGAAAATCCCTCCAATACTGGCAAAAATACTGACAAGTCAGAGAGTTTACTGTATGCATCAGTCCGATACCACCTAATCTATTAGGGAGCAGGTCTCATTACAAACCAAACTCTGTTCAAAAGGCCGTGTTTTATGGTGGGATCATATTTTTTCACAGTAAAAACTTTAGTCACACCAACACCAAGACTTAGTTATTTACTCAGTAACATCATTACTGTGATAAGCAAGGTTTAGTCAGTATAGGGAGGGAAAAAATGGTAACCTCTACTAAAAGTGATCTTTAACAAAAAGAGAAAAGCAGTGTGACTCCCATGACTGGTACATCTCACAACTGAAATTTCCCATATCTCAAACCAACACTGATAAACACAGAACAGATACAAAAAAAAAAGTAGAAGTGACTGATTTCCCACGAGAATTTATTTTGCTGCAGAACTCACTTGTAAGACGTGTTTATGGGACTTTAAGAATCAGCTAAACAAACTTTGAACAAATGCTCATACTGTAATTGCCTCCTCTCTCTGCAGTGAGAGAGATCCCAGAGGTCTTCTGTGAGGAAGTAGTTTGCTGACACTGTTTATGTGCTGCTGTGCTTCACTGTTTCTTGTTTTCAAAACATCAGCTCTTTGCTGTAACTGGATAATTACAGAGGATACCGATATGAGGAGATACACAGGAGGTCAATGATGGTAATTTGAGATGGTTTTGCCCCAGGATCACTTCAGCTGTAGTTGATTTAGTCATGCATTATAGAGAATTTATAGAGAGTGATTTTAATTGTTTCATACTCGTGTAACTGGGATATACCATAAACAACAGTGCAATTATTTGCTGGTGAAACCCTGGAAAACCTGCCATTGACCAATGAAAACTCAACCACTTTAGAGCTGCAACGATTAGTCAATTGACGATTAGTTGTCTACTATTTTGACAACTGATTAATCGTTTTGAGTAATTTTTCATAAGAAAAATGTTCAAATTCTCAAATTCTTGAATGTGAATATTTTCTGATTTCATTAGTCCTCTATATGAGTAAACGGAATATCTTTGGGTCATGGACAAAATAAGACGTCACTTTGGGCTTGGGGGGGGGCAGTGATCAACATTTCATGGGGAAAAAAATCGATTAATCAAGAAAATGGTTAGCATCAATCAATAATTACAACAATCATTAGTTGCACTTCAACAGGCTTCTTAAAGTCTTTACTAAATCAGTTTACTCACCTCCCCCGCGTCCCCCAGATGCTCCAGAGTGATGATGCCTTTGCTTTTGCTCTCGTTGTCACTGAGTAAGTCATCCTCGGACTCCACGGCAGAGGACCCTGTGGAGGATATGGACGAGTTGGACAGTTTCCTACGCAGGGAACCGTCCACCACATCATCCCAGTCCTCCTGCTGCATCTCCCGGGAGGAGCCGCCTCCCTCCGGGGTGATGGTGACCTGCGGTACCCGGCGCGTATCCATCACAGTCGGCGCTGGTCGGGTTGCGGACGACGGGGCGATTTGAGCGGCTTTCTGAAGGAGATCATCGCAAATCTGGGGTGACTTCCCGACAGTCCTCCGCTCTAAACGCGACCCCTCTTTTATCCCAGGAACCCCGAAGTCTTTGGAGGTCTTTCTCCTGCACTCTTTGGGCATTGGATACCAAAATCCGTCGTGAGGGCGCACGACGAAAGAAGCGCAAAGCCGATTCAGTTTAACCTTCAAATCTGGTCATTTCACTTTCAGAAACGCAGTTTTGAATTTAGGTGCTCAGCCGATCTTTTGAGCCACTTCCTCGTTTATTGTTGTCCGAGTTTTGACACATTAAACAGCCCCCGTCAGCCTCTCTGTTCTGTGCGCACTGGTGGAAAGGGGAACCCCTCTCTGCTGGCAGGCAGCGTGGCCACGCTTCTACGCGCGTTACACACGCACGCGCCGGCGCACTCACACACACACACAGGCGTACAACACGGTTTATTATCTTCCGCATTGGCTTTCTCGCTTCCTGACTGAAAATTTAAACCAGCTGACAGGTTAAGATTTGAACACTTTCTTCTGTCTCGCACCAACACAACCCAGAACTAGACAATTCAATCAAAATAAACCAGCTACACAAAGATAACACATTGTTTTAGCCGCTGCATCGAAATATGTCTGTATTTGTACCGATAACTTTCAAGCTTTCAAACTGGTTTAATTACACAAAACGGTATTTCAAATAAAAAACAAGTATAGTCTAATGCACACTTGATGGATTAAACTAAACCCCCATTATCTCTAATAAACTCTGCTTACAGTCTGCAGAATTCAAAAACAAAATAGAAACTAGAACTAGAGGCCATTTCTGAAGAAATTCTGAGCGTGAATGCTGTATGTTGAAAAGCTGACGTTGCTGGCTTGAAAAGTTGAATAATACGAAGAATTTATGAAAGAAGTTTAGAATAAAAAAAAATGTTCGTTGAAAGGCTGAAGCTAAACTGAATTGCTGTTGAATAATACCAGTAATGCAGAAATGATGCAGAATATTTTAATGCAGAATTATTTTAATTTAAACTTTGTAAAGTCTAATGCACACTTGATAGATGGAATTAAAAGTCTTTTATATCCAATAAACGCAGCGCTGACAGTGTGCAGCATTTCAAAATAAAATATTATATTCAAATGTGTGCACCATTGTGGAAATCTGGCGGCAATAGAGGAAGTTATTCAAAATCCATAAAAGGTTTATTATCATCGTGTCATTATTATTCAGGAGGTGACGCACCTGTGCGGTTTTACTGCTAACAGCTCTTGACAAGAAACAGTCAGCAATCAGGGGAAAGATGGTGTGAAACTGGGTGATTATGTGTTAGTAAAAAAAAATATATATATATATCACAGTTACAGTCATTGTGGTGACTCACCATACATTTACATTTTAAAGTGAATATTTATTCCCATGGTCCTGTCATTACATGTCATAAAAGCAAACTGAAATATCTTTCACCATTATGTTTACAACAGACATAGTTTTGCATTTTTATTTTTATTAGCTTTTATTTTTATTTCGTATTTAATTTTTGTTTCCTTTCAGTTTAGTTTCAGTGAGTTTTCAGAGTGGGTTTTCTCTTTTCAGTTTAATTTTTATTGTTTAGTTTCAGTATTGGTTTTAGTTGTTTTGTTGACACATTTGAGCAAATTAACACACTAAAGACAGTTCCTATATATTTTCATATTATTTTTGTTAGTTTTGTAAGTACACTATATTGTTTCCATTAGTTTTCATTTTTTTCCAAAGTCTAGTTTTTATTTTTATTTTATTTCATTTAACTAAAACGTAAGGGTTAGGGTTAGTTTTTAGTTTAGTTTAGTTCACTTTAATAACTTTGGTTTACATGTGGTTCATTTGCCTTCATCTGTTTTAATCAGATTATTTCCATATAAAGGGGACACATCCAAATCAGATTGCAGTTCATGACAACCCCTCTCCTCGTTTTTAATGCACCACACACACCCCAAAAAAATAAAAATAAAAATAAATCTTGTATATTAAAAAATAATAATAGTAATAATTATTAATTAATTAATTAATAAGACAAATAAATAAATAATAAAAAAAAAATATATATATATTAATAAAATTTGATTAATTAATTAAAAATACATAAATACGTACATATAGTACATACATTTAGACATAGGGTAAGGTGTTGTGCCGCATACAGTCCGGGGCACGCGGGGGTGGAGGGGGGAATCCAGGGGTGTTGGGGGCTGCAGGCTGGCCCCATGTGTGTGGGTAGGGACCTGAGGCATTCCATAAATTTAAAGACCTCCCCACCTCCTCCACCCTCCCTCCACATAATTATTATTGTTACTCATCATCTTTATTAATATCAAAATCATCAATATCATAAATTATAAGTTTGCATTGTGGTTTTGGTATGGGGTACGTTTTTTTTTGTTTTTTGTTTTTTTTGTTTTGCTTCTACTCTCTTTTAAATTTCTTGTTTGTTTGTTTGTTTGTTTATTTATTTATGGCTTGGTTCCTCCTGTTTACTCATTTCTATTATTATTATTATTACTTCATTTGCCTGTCTGACAACTATGATATTTATTATTATTATGAATATTATTATATATATAATACCGGTTTTCTTACTCTCAAATCACACACACACACACACACACGCACACCTGTCTCTTA
>JAJHUR010077042.1:0-11343 GCA_027495735.1 Lutjanus campechanus | reverse complement strand
ATACTTTATGCGGATCTTGGTAGCTTGGAGCCTAAGGCAATCGCCGACCTTTGCCAGTGTTATGTCCCTCCGCCCACCCTTTAATCGAAGCTTTAGCTACCTCAGAGAAACAATTATAGATACTTTTGGTTCTTAGAACAGGCGCATAAAAAATGGTCTTGTGATCAAATTTCATCTTCAGTGATGACATATTCAGAAACACACAAAGAAACCTGCAGTTTATTCATCTAAGCTTACTATGACATGTGTGACTCATTGAGATAAGATCTGATGGGATAAATCACTTCCACATCAGTCTCCACATGACTCTATGAGCAGAGGGACGGCATGAGTTGCTTGTAAAAGAAACAACTTTATGAACAAGTTCATTGTCATAGTTCATTACCACTTACAGGCAAGAGGAATTAACAGTCATATCCAATGTGTTTCTTGTTAAAAACAAAATGAGATCTGCTGTTAATTTTGGACCAGATTTGAAAACAGTAACTCTGCCATGCATGGCTGCTTTTTTTTTTTTTTTTTTGGCTCATTCTGTCAATTGTGTATTTAGAAAGAATTGAAAGCTTAATAACTGAGTGCAGAGAAGCAGCCTCTAAGCAGGTTAATCTTCTTGGAATTGTTTGGTTGGAATTATGGGCTGATTTGCCCACTGATGAAGGACTGCAGCTGCACATTGTTGCTGTAACTGTATTAGTCAAAGCACTCCCCACTGATGGCGTATTAAAGGTAATTTGAGATTCATACATAGCAGGTGCTGAAGATATGCAGCAGTTAAGTTTCTTAAAAGAGCTTAAACATTTTTTTTCCTTATTAATCAAACTTTAGGGTGGGAAATATGCCAGTGTTCAATTTTGCATGCAGGTGATAAACCCATGTCTAATTTTGTGTGCAGGTGCTATGCCAGTCCTTCCCATTACCTTCTTTAGAGAGAAGATCCATAGACAATAAAACTTTTTGGGAAAGATCATCATTTGGGTTAAAATAAATATATTTGTGTAACCTAAATCACATGACGTAAGTGAAGTGGGTCAATGGATGCAAGTAACATGATTTTATGTAATTTAAAATTTTAAATGGTGTTGAGTTTTGGTTTCACATGGGACATGAACATCAGCCCCCTGCCGCCCACATTTTTTGAACCATCCATCCAATCCACCCCATCACCTGACATTTCTTTAATAGAAAAGTTTGGCATATCACAGCATTCAAAATTAGACTTCAGCCTAAACAATGCATGCAATTTCAAAGGCTAAAGCTGTGTTATTTGTACACGGATTGCAGAAAATTAGCTAGTATTGTCCTTAAATAGCAGAGTAGCCTTATGAAACTTAGAATTTTCCTTCTTTTGTTTAATATGTAGTTTTTGGCTGTTAAAATAAGCTCTCTTATAACTATGTGTGAAGTCTTGAAGCATTTTTTTCCTTGACACTGTGAGGCAGCCAGTATGTTTCATCAGAAGTGTTTTTTGGATTGTTAAATAGCCTTGGAACCCCCCCCCCCCCCCCCCCCCCCCCCCCCCCTCCCTCCCACACTTTCATATGTGACATTGGGTAGTCACTGTGTTAGACAGTTTCTGTAAATTGACAATCCAACATTCACACCCTCATCACGCTGTGATTGGGCAGCTGTACAGAGGTGAAAAAGAAGTCAGGGTGTTAACTTTCTCTACTTCTCTTTTAACATTCTTTATACAACTAGACTCTCTGAAAATGTGCTCTGTTATCTTCATATTTATGATATACAATTTTTCAGTTTGGCTGTTTGGAACATGTATAAACACTTTTGAACATGGCCATGAAAAATGCACCAGCTCTGTTTGAGTATAACCTGACCCTAAGTATCCCTTTGTACACTAAATGCACTGCTGGCCATTTCACTAGAGCATAATGTGCTGCTACAGCCTGCAAATCAAAAGCTGCCCCTTCAGAAAGGAAGTGAAATAATTACTGTGGAACAAATCAATAAATACAATACAAAAAAACATTAATATATGACACATTTAGCATTGTTTGCCATGTCTGAAAGCACAGAGCGATAAATAGCTGGATGTTGTATGTGCTTGTTTTGTTTTCAAATAGGTTTCTACCTTGTCACCAAGATGAATTCCCGTCACTGAACAGTGAGACTTAAATTATTTCAGTTCATCGGGTACATTACTGAATCAGCCAGAGTGCTTTTACATTTTGTGCCAATTAAGTAATTTGCTCGTCTATAAATTACATGCTTGAGTGTTCATTCACTGTACACACAGTGGCTATTTTTCATGGTACTTTGATGGCTGTCCAAAACAAGAAAATGCAGTTGACATAATACTGTAAGGTCCAAGCTTTCCATTTCCACCAAGGTGATGTATGACATTAATTTCAATATCATATGTATTAAGATGACAAACACAACATGTACAGCTAGAAACCATTTTCTTTCCTTCATTATTCTCTTATTTTTTGACCGACCACATTTTCAATCAGTAAGATTGATTTTCTACCAGAGAGCGCCAGGCTCTTGTCAGCAATAATTAAGAACAATTACAATTTGCAGAGCATGAAAAGGTTCCATAATTACATTTGCATTTTTAAAAGTTGGCTACCTCATCTTACTTTAATAACATGTCCATCATATAGTGTAATAAATTGTATTGAGGAAATCAACAATATCAATTCCAGCACAATGAGAGCCTCCCCAATGATATCCTAACTCCAGTCAGAGGTGTGATTATACAATGCCATTCCACCCCATCTGCCTGCAACATTAACAACTAGTTTTATTAAGCAAATGTTCTGAGTTCATGATGTTTAATGAATGTCATTGATTGATATTGTAATCCATTTGACTAATTGCTTCTTGGCACTTACAGCATGCCGCCAGCTACAGCTTCCATCTCCATGTTATGTAATCAAAGAAGAATTATGCAAATTGTTATGGTAATCAGAAAGCCAGAGGGTTGTGATAGCAACGTCTTGAAGACGCTAACCTAATTATGTGGCTGTTGTTCTGTCAACAAAGTGTTTGCTAATGGATGGGCGGCACTACAATAAATAAACAACTGACAAAACATCAACAATGTAGATATTAATATATTTATTTTGTAAAATGTGTGTGTTGCCCCTTGAATGTGAGGATTTCTATAGTTATGGATGGTTCAGAGGAGCAAAATTAACTTATTTGTGTGTGTGTGTGTGTGTGTGTGTGTGTAACGTGGAGATATTTTTCTCTTTTCGGACTTGATGTGTGTCTTCATACATTTGTATGTGTTTTGGCCCTCATTAAGTGGAGATGTATATTTTGGCAATTAGACTGTGTTTCTGTGTGTTGGGGAGGGGGATGGAAAGCAAGGAGAAACCCTGCGAGACAGCAAAAATGAAGTGTGAGCTGCAATTAATCTTGATTTATTTTCCTTGATGGGTTTAACTAGAGTTCATTGTAAATGATGTAATGATGTAATTGCCTTTACCAGCCACTCGCCAAACAAAATGTTGATATTGGATGATTCTGCAAAACCGTACATTAAATTCAGTGAGGATTCTGTACAAAAGTTTTTAGTTAATTATTCCTCCAGTATAGCTATGATATAGTTGTCTAAAGCTACTTAATTAAGATAAGCAAAGTCCAACATTTCACAGGCCCATTCGTCAGCTTGACGCCCACACCCATACTTTCTGCTGTGGTATATAAATGACACACTTCCTGTAAATCATGTGCTGCAAAGCCATTCAATATGGACGTAATACCCAAGGAGATATCTTATTTTCTGCACCCATGTGTGACTATGTGTGCTTTGGTCATAGAGAGTATTTGCAAAAGTTTGTTTGTGTGTGTGTGTGTGTGTGTGTGTGTATGTACATGTATTACTCACGTTGTGAGGACAAATTTGTTTAGTCACTTGTTGGGACTCACCTTTCTTATGGGTACAGTTCCCATAACATAATTCATAAATGTAATGTAAAGATTTGGGATCATGGGAGTCATTATGGTCATTGTTTAAAAATCACCATAGTACTACAGGAATGAGAACCAGGAAATTAATTAGAATATTAGCACTTTTCTTTCCCTCGTCTCCCTCTCACAAAAAAAGGAGTGTATTTTTTGAATGTGTTTTTGGTAATACTAGGTCTATGGTTAACACCTTAACACCTTGTGCTCTATGACATAAAAGACATCAGTAAATACCCCATTTGTGAATTCTGAAGCTTTCAAGTGTCTTTAAAAAAAAGGGTGTGACTAAAAAGTGGCTAGATGAGACTACAGAAGGTAGCTTTTTACTCTGGAGAATACATTTACACTGCAAAAATCACAAAAGTGGTGTTCATTTGCAGGGATTATCTTGCTGAACAAAATCTGTAAGTATCAAACTTTTGCTTGCCACAGAGCTTATTTTTTGTAGTAAACCAAAATCCAAAGGAGGAGTGGTGCTAACTTCGGAGTTGACCTACAATCCCTGCAGCACTCTATTGTGGATACAAATCTAGCAGACAAAGGCAGATATCATGTTCAAAGACAAGGTAATGTATTTAAGTTTTATTCATGTTATGTTTCATCACATTTTCCAACTTCCCTCCTCACTCTCTGATGTATCTGACATTTTCTCAGAAGCTGTAGCAACTACTGGCTAGCAGGGAATGCACTGTTAACTTGAATAAACAAAACACCATTCCTGGAAACATTTGGGATTATTTAAGTAGATGATTCATATGTAGACATTTTAATGTGGAAATGTTATATATTATAGCTGTAAAAGATGCCATCTAGGCCTTAGGAGTCAGAGAATAAAATAATAATTCCAGCCTAGCATAGTCCATATATTTTTTATGCAGTGAACTCTGTGATCAGGTTCAATCCTGCCTAGCTTCTTTCACAAGTCTTGTTTCACTGGTTATGAGCTACTGGTCCCATGGGATGGGAAATAGGAGTAGAAGTCAGGCATAAGGATTGGGGTGAGGTTGGGGTCAGGCATTATGGTTGGATTAAAAGAGAAACAGTCACAAGGATATAGCTCATGCAGCATGGGTACAGGTAAAAATATATAACTAATTTAAATACACATATATATATATACATTGATCACAGCTACAAATCTTGTTCAATTGCTGTAAAATCAGATTTATCATGACTTGATAAATCATTGGAATGTGTTTTGGGTGCTAACTGAATTTATGTAAGAGGGCATGTCTGTTTCTTTGAAGGACACCTTTGTGGCCCATTCTTTGGTGTCTCAAAGTTGTAAAAGAAGACTACTGTTTCCAGGAATTCTACTTTGATGATGATGTGATGTGAATTTAAAATGGCTAAAAACTCTTCAAATTCTGCATCAGGTTTGTCCCATATTCCAAAGATAATGTGTAGGTATCAGACATATAGTGATGATTGGGTTTTACTTTTTCAAAATGCTGAGTATTTTCAATGCATTGCATATCCAAAAATGTGTCTTTAAAGGCATTACTGACCACCTACAAACCCAGCCTTGTGTCAGCATTGGTGTTCAATGAATCAATGTCAACTGAAAAAACAAAACAAAACTGTTATCAGGTTAGTTCGAATTCTTTAGTTCTTAACAAATTAACATATAGTTAGGGTTCTTAATGTATTGACAAATTCACATGTATCTTTGACACAACTCTATGAATGTATTTGGCTTTTCTGTATGATTCAGAGTTTCTTACAGTTTGACAGCCAGCTAGAACTCTGGAGGGAATCATCCATGACTTCAGAGACTTGTGGACTTTTGGTAGCTGATAAAAGAGTCTACGATGTGATTCATCTGGACCACAGAGATATGTTTTCAGATATATTTTGAACCATGTAATGTACTAACAGTAACTCTGGCGATTTATCATGTGGCTGTTTGTAAAGGATGGTTAGCTGCATAGAGTATGAAGTGTTGTTTAACTGTTGCATCACTTTCAAAATGTAACTGTCTCTGTCCAGTAAAGCTATTTGTTTTTAGTTTTGTCCTTCTTTTGAGATGTTTTGGTGGAGACACTGTCTAGACTGGGTTCCCACTGAGGTCCTTCTTTGGATCCACTTGGGATGGTGGTTTGGGTGTGGAGATGAATGTCAAGATAACTTTCGAGGACATCACTGTGTACAAGATTGAGCCTAAAATAGATACAATGTTGAAAGAGTGGGCAGTTGTCACGAAGCTCTCCACTCCTGTCACGTTTATCTGCTCCAATCAGTACTGGTGGATATCCAAGGTCCATCTGTCCACTTTTAGTTTAGTCTAGTAGTTTAGTTTAGTCCACTTTATAATAAAATACTTCTTTTCCCACAAAATTTGTTCACATATTTGTTAAATCTGTTTTAGTGAGCGCTTTGACAAGATAATCCATCCACCTGACATGTATGGCATATCAGGATTCTGATTAAACAGCATGATTGTTATATATGCGCCTTGGAAAAGGCCACTCCATTTGTATCATTCATCCACTTCCATCACCTCAAGTTGCAGCATAATGCTGCACGGCCCCATGTTACAAGGATCTGTACACAATACCACAAGAGCTTCCAGCATATCTGTAACCCTATTAGAAACAGCCATGGTTCCTGGCTTTTTATTGTGACCAGTCCAAAGGCACAACTATGCAATAATCATGCTATTGAATTATCATCTTGATCCAACAACTCAGAAGCCTGAAAATCCTTTGATGTCAAAGGTCGATATGCCCTTTGAATTATTAAACAGGTGATTGAACAATCTTCTAACACACGTACATAGTGTCATTATATAAATCATCTTCAGCTATATAAAATTTAAATTAACTTTTTAAAATTAGCTCTTATATGATTAACGTTAAACATTGCCTTTCTTGTGCTGAAAAAAAATCCTGAAACATCTTTCCTTTTTATGTTTGTGGATTTGTAAATCAGTGCTTCTCTTATGATGTCTTTGCCAACATGAACATATATCTGTCTGCACCACACTACAGGCAGGGAGCTAACCGAAGCCTCTAAGTTCCATGTGTTCCCTATACACTCAAACATTTGGATGTCATAAATCCTCTTTTGCATCGGTTTTAATGCACCATTAATTTACACTAAGATCTACAGTGGCTGCAGATGGTTTTTACTGTGTTTTGGTGGATGATAAACATTTTGCTTGGGGAACAAAACGTGGGCCAAACCCTTTAGTTCCATCAGTTTCTTCCTTTCTTTCTTGAAATCATTCTCAGCATGTTTGTGCACACCAGTTGTAAATTACACGGATAATTATGTCCTATCAGGAAACTCCCTCAGAGTTATACCATGGTGTTTGTGAGTATATCCATCTGTTTTTGTGTGGTTACTTGAGTGTGTGTGATGCTCTGTCAGGGGGAACTCCCTAGTTTAATCCCTTCTGTCAGATTAAAGATCGATTGAGGTAAACCAGAGATAGCCTGGTATTGCACCATCATGACATCATACAGGTTTCTTAAATGCCAAGGTGGAGAGGTGTACAGAGACAAATTAAAAAAAGGAAATGATAATGATGAATGGGTACTAGAAATAAGCACCTGTGCTTAATTATTGTTGTGCAATTATCTTTTGCTTTGTACTCTTTCTTGTCATTCAGGCCTAGTCTGTACCATAGACATATAATATGCTGATGCTCCATTAATCATTTTGACTTGTTGCTGTGTCATGTTTTCTAACTTACTCCACGCAAATCAGGAACCCTTGAATAGAACACAACTGATTGAATTGAGAAATAAATTAAATTGTGCTTTTTATCTAGAAAAATTCAGCTCTCCTATTTACATGTATTTGTTCAACCATCAGTCTTGCCCTGTTCAATATGGCGGTCATGTTGACATATGATCCCAAGGCCAATGCAGTTTCTACTTACACTGTTTTAAAACAAAAATTATCTTTGGACAGATGAGTGTTTTAGCCATTTTTCATACATAATCTCCACACTTTAAACAATGACCACTCACATACAATGGGCATGTGAATGCAGGTGTAAACAGGTAGCAGATTGTAATAATGATGCAAGATAATGTGATAGTATCTTCCCAGATAATACTATTGTAATTAAAACATTGTCTGTAGTTTTTGTCTCCATTATTGTATTTTCAGTGTGCTTTTGTGTCTTTCTAAATATAAACAATATAACATCCATTCCATCAACGTACAAACTCAAATACTCCTCAGTATTATAACACATACTCCTAGTTCACATTTACAAATTCTTGTAGTCTACATACACATGCGCTCTTTTAATTGGGCTATTCTTTGAACTGCAATTGTATTTGCTTTTCAGCAGATCCTTTCTCTTTAATGTGTTGTTACTTTACAAGTTTATAATACTTTTGTATCTAGCTGCTCCAAAGTGCTGAAAACACTAATTTAGCTAGTTTAGTTAATACTAAGCACCACATCTAAAAACAGATCGGCACAGTAACAGCGAGCTAACCAAAGCTATCATCTACTAGCAAAATGTTAAGCATTGATACATCAAAACAAATCCATTATTGACACCAACATCCATGAAACAGTACTTGTAGCCACACAAAGATTGTGCACTGAAAGAAACTTTCCTCTTTCTGTTGATGTAATCTACGGATTTAGCTGTGGGTTGTTTTGCTTTGATGTCCAATCAGTTACTCCAAGGTATTATACCATGTGTCTGGCTCTGTCTCACTCTGGGTTTGATGTAGTCTTGGCCCCAAGAAAATGGTGATGGCCTTACGACTTGTCGGATGACGCCTAAAACAACTTGCCAGGATAGTCAGAATGCATTAGCAGTTTTCAGTGACCTGAAGCACTGTTCGTGTGTGGATGTAAGGCCAAAATGTATCTGCAGAAGCACACTTTAACACTACATTCTTAAAATCCCAGACAGCCGGCTATTTGGTTTGATTTTCCAGGTTATTGATTTTTTGTTTTGGGGTGGATTCTTCTTAGTTTTAGGGTGTGTTTTTTAACTTGAACTGAGCTCAAAGTGTGGTAGGTCCATGTGTTTTATTGGTATGTGACTCATTACCAGAAACGAGGTTTGCGGTTGCATCCAGCCATAATGGGTTCCATTCGCAATTTTAATAGATTATCTAATCGACTTTGTACGAGTGATGTGATGAAGTAAAGTTTAACACACATGGAGATGTGTTGCAAGAGAACCGCCATGTAGTCACCAGACCATGGCTGAATACACAAATGAAGTAGACTTCATATTATAGGTCTAACGCAGACACACAGCATGGAATTGCACACGGTGTTACAGAAATACTGAGAAAATATCTATGCAGGAAAATACATAATCTGTCATGACTATTCAACAAGTATGTGCAGAGACATTTACTTACAAATGCATCAACTGTGCAAAAGTGCAAACAGGTTGATTATTTTGATTTATTCAAAATCAGTGCTTCATTCACCTGTTTGAGTTCTCACCACAGTTTAATTTTGGGTTGGGTGTAAATTAAGGCCTTGTTCAGACTCAAAAAAACAAAACAACAAAACACATAAAATGTGATTTAAAACATTTTTTAAATGAGGCCACTGATTTGAGAAACAAATCTGACTTGCCTGCAGTCACACCTGACTGCTGCCAATCAACCTGCACAAACATTAAAAAATGGATCTTCACCTGTTGTAACTTTTCCCTGTCTTGCTTATCTTTTCGCTTTGCAAACCAGACTAATTTTCCTGCTCCGACACATTTTCCACCATATTACCAAGATTGCTTACATTCAGTTTTTTTCATTTTACTGTCAGGATCTGTTACCTCTACCTTTCTTTCACCTCCCCTCTCAGCATCCGTTCCATCCAGCACCTCTGTTTGCTCATACCTTCCTCATCTATAGTGGTTTTGTTCTTTGTCTTCTCATATTCATCACACCTTTCTCAAAAATCTGACTTTGTTTTGGGCTAGGACTTTCCCAAGAGGCACTTTTCTTCTCACAGCCGTTCCTTTTCTGGTGATGTAACACTTAAACCCCATCTGACACAGTCTTCTCCTTTATCTCCTGTCCCCTGTGTACGTACTCTCCATCTCATCCCAATTGTCCTTATTTGTCTCTTTCACTTGCTTGTCACCCTTTTCTGATTTAGACAGGGACAGCATATCTTGCTGGTTGGTCCCTTCTCTTGCTCTCTCTCACTCTGACAGCAGCTCATCCGTTTCCGTATCTTGTAGCTGAGGGACTTCATCCTCAGAAGTTGGGTCATTACCATTTTCCACAGCTTCTTCAGACAGAGCACTTTTAGATCCTCTAACCCTAAACTGCATCTCTGAGGAGGGCAGGCTGACATAGACTTTCCTCAGGATCCTCATACCTACATGACAGACCAGGTAGATTGCTAATGACTTAAAGTTTACCAACTCTTCTGTTGCGATAATTTACTTTTCTTCTTTAGATAAACTTCAAGTTTTAGAAATCTCAAACAATTCTATTTCAAACATTGAGTAAACTCAGTGAAGTGAAAGCGAGTAACAGCTATTATATAAATATTTTCATTCATGCTCATTGTGACCAATTTTTGAAATACTTTTTTTTCAGTTTCTCAAACTCAGACATTCAAGTTTATCTAAAGAACTATTGTAAATTATCTGAATTAAGGATTATAGGCCAATAAAACTTTTTTTTTTGTTTATTTCAAAATGTAACAATCTTTGACAGTTAGTTGACTTGAAATTTTAAGCTGTCTCTCCTTTTTTTCAGTGTATACTGAGGTAAAATTTTGAAAGCTTGACCAGTTTCACCTTTGTCTTTTAGTCCCTGGTCAAAATCTGCCCCTCAGACTGAACAACTGCCCCCCTTCCCTCACGAAAGCTGCGTTTGTGGGTTTAAGGTATTTTTTGCAAAGCTTAAATTTTCCATACACTGAAATCTGAAAACTAAATCCTCCTTCTTCCTCCTCCACTGGTTCGCAGGCAGAGAAGAGCACCACAACAGGGCCAGGCACGGGAGGAGCAGATGCAGAAGCGCAGCAGCGCTCGACTACATTTGCAAGCCTTCCCCGACTGGCGGCCAAAGCTGCACCTCAGTCCGCCTCGGGTGGGTGTTCAACCGCAGGATGCTCCAGCGGAGGCCACAGAGTTCCTCCCGCAGTATATGAAATCCAGCCTACTGGAGTTCCACAAATGCATGTGTTTCCTGCCTGATGTTCCCGCGGCATGGTCTGGGTCGGCTCTCCTCCTCTCCCCCGCTCCTGCCTACTCTCTCCTTTCTCAGGATCTTCAGCCAGCAAAGCTGCATAATGATGATACAAAATACAACTTAATTTTAAGGTGCTTCAATGTAAAACATGACATTTAGTTATTCTAGTCATTCCCAGAGAATAGGTCATGACTCACAGGTTTCATTATTTATTTTATAAATAAAAAAATAAAAAAAAAAAAAAAAAAAAAAAAAATTAGGAAAAAAA
>JAJHUR010077039.1:0-26043 GCA_027495735.1 Lutjanus campechanus | reverse complement strand
TTAAGAAGTGATTTAAAAGATGTTACTGATTCTGCGAGCCTTATCTCCTCGGGCAGGTCATTCCAAAGTCGAGGAGCCCTGATGGAAAAGGCGCGATCACCTTTAGATTTAAGCCTCGACTTTGGAACAGCCAGGAGACCACGGCCCGAGGATCTAAGGCTGCGTACCGGCTCATAAGTGGTTAACATGTCAGCTATGTAGCTAGGGGCCAGACCCAGCCGGGCTTTAAAAGTGATCAGTAAAATCTTAAAATCAATTCTAAAACACACAGGAAGCCAGTGGAGTGAAGCCAGGATTGGGGTGATGTGATGCCGTCTGTTAAAACCAGTGAGAAGCCTAGCTGCTGCGTTCTGGACCAGTTGGAGGCGGGAGAGTGATTTTTGGTTTATGCCAGACAGGAGTGAGTTACAGTAATCAAGTCTGGAGAATATGAAGGATTGAATGACTGTCTCCAGGTCGGAGTGTGGGAGCAGTGGTTTGATTCGTGAAATGGTGCGTAAATGGAGGAAACAGGATTGGACAACTTTGTTGATGTGAGTTTGGAAGGTGAGATCTGAATCAAATATTACTCCGAGATTTCTGGCAGTGGACTTGACATTTGTGGACAGGGGACCAAGGCTATTTTTGATGGGAATGATAGAATTGGGTGGAGTGAACAGTATGATTTCTGATTTGGAGTTGTTAAGTTGAAGGAAGTTCTGGGCCATCCAGCAGTTTATGTCGTTGAGGCAGTCTGACACAGCAGCTAGGCTTCCTGGTTGCACTTAGCTCTAAAAGAATTAAAATTGCGCTCTCTCCTCTGTCGGCTGCTAAAAGAAGGTCATTGGTTACCTTGAGGAGGGCTGTTTCTGTGCTGTGAAACGCTCTAAAACCTGATTGAAATTTCTCGAAGAGATTGTTATGACACATAAAAGCTAAAATCTGGGTTGAAACCACTTTCTCTAAAACCTTTGATAAAAACGGAAGTTTAGAAATTGGCCTGAAATCATTAAGAACAGAAGGATCAAGGGTTGGTTTCTTTAAAAGAGGTTGGACCACAGCATGTTTAAAAGAAGAGGGAACGATGCCTTGTGTTTAAGAGTTGTTAATAATCAATAAAATACTGGGTCCAACTGTGTCTAAAACCTCTTTAAGAAATTTGGTAGGCATGACATCAAGGCTGCACGTAGCTGGATATGAGAAATTATTTCAGTTAAAAGCGTCAGTGAAACTGGTTATCCTTTAAGTATGAATTACAAGATACAATCTGCTTAGTTACTTTTAAAATAATAATTGAGTACCGAGTACAAGTTGTATTCATATCCAAACCATTCTGCATTTTTGTGGCCAGTAAGGTGAGCTGATCGCAAACAGGCCAATGAAAATGAGGACATGTGGACAAAAAACACTGCTGCCACACAGGTATGAAATAAGGATGTTAATGGTTAATGATTTATCATTAATAGATTAATTGCCTCTAAGAATTTAATTAAATATATTACTCAATATTTAATCAATAGGCTAGAAATGGCAGTAATATGTGGCAAAGCCAATTGTTGAATAAGGTAACTTAAAAAAATTTAAAATGAGAATAAAACATTTGTTTTGTATCTTATAAATTATTAGTGATTAATCAATTGTTAGTGTTTTCTGTTCAGTTAAGGAAACTGCACAAAATGTACAACTCTAGTTTGCAGATGTGAGTGTGAGCACTGAGCAGAACAGAGCAGGATTTAGGATTTAGGAGGAATTTAGACTCAAGATTTGGAGAAACAGAAATTCCTTTGATTGATTGGCTGCTATTGATGATACATTAAACATCAACAGTTCAAAAGTAACTAATACTCTCAGTAGTTTTTGACAAGAATACTTTGTATTTGTATTGAAATATTTTTCTAACATCTGTACTTTTACTTGTAATCGAGTAAGTTAAGTTAAATAATTCAGAAACAATGTATCAATTTGTATTCTAGTATCACACAAAGGAAAGCAGCCACACTGTAACTGGTACAAGCGCAGAGGTGCAGCGGCAGTTTTGAACTTAAAGAAAGAGTTAAGTGACAGAATACAGTCAGTGAACTGTGTACAGCGATGTTTCCCAAACTTTTTTCCCGGGGATCCACTTTATACAAATGACAAATCATTGCGACCCAATTTAGGCGCTAACAGTAAATCTTGGGAAGAGCTCATCTGTGCATAAATAAACAATTACTGCCATTTCTGAATCAACTTGTAGTATCTTGACACATTCTATTGAAATCATACACATTTTAAATGCTTCATTAATGAGAAATTCATTTATTTAGACAAAGTTAAAAGGTCATCTTATTATTTTTATTTCCTCTCATCAGGAAAAAATATGACATTTTAGCCTGCTTCATAAATGAGACAGAATCAGTGCATTTAGGCAGAATTAACAGGCTCTCGTGTTTTCCTCTTATCAGTAAAACAATATACACATGTTAAATCTGAATTTCATGTTGCTGAATTTCTTCCATAGTCTTGGTGACCCAAATCAAACCTCCTGTGACCCACCTGTGGGTCCCGATCCAGGATGTAGGTAGTTGAAACAGAGCTAGAGTGAAAACTAATTTGTTGTATGTGTTTTTGTTTTGCTGTGCAGATCCTCCTGTGGAGCAGGTGCTGGGCGACTGCTGTGCTCAGATACTGTGTGTACTCTGTTTGCAGTGGCTCAGGTTGGTACGTTTGTGATCTTTGACCCATTTAAGCCCAGGCACTGGTGGTGATCCTCCGGATAAAGCACGCTCACCGAGGACAGCTTAACACTGACCTGCACTCCTCCTGACAAACATGTTATTAATGTTGATAGGTGGAGCAGACTGAGGCATGTCATACGACTCACTGCCAGCACAGCCTCGCTCACAGTGATGCAGGCCTGCTCAGGGACTGGGGGCTGGCCTTCAAGGAATATATTCCCAGCCAGTGTGTTTTCACTGCTAAATCCCTTGTGGTTTTGTTCAAATTTTGCATCTTTTTTGAATTTTTCATGACACTTTTGTCTCCTTTATTATGTGCAAATCACTTGGCAGCAAAGCTTTCAGCTGAAAGCATTTTCTGAATCAATATGATTTGACAGCAACTGTCTGTGAGGTCAGTGTGACACAACACCACATGGGGGGAATGAGGGGGAGGGATGGGAGAACAGAGAACATGAGCAGATGTATTTACATTTGAGAGGAACAGTGACAAGTGGAGAACAGTGCTCTCAGAGGTGGGACGGAGGTTAGAAATCCTCTTTGTGTTGTCAGGAAGTCACCCGGCTCAATCTGGCTATAGGCAGCAGATTACAGCTGCGGGAGCAGCTCCAGCTACCATTAGCAAGATCAGAGTGATCTGTGGAGGCAGCAGCCAATCACACAACAGCACAGCACACAGAACTCTGCCAAGGCCACACATTTATATCAGATTATTTTCAGAACCAACACTTTTTTTTTTTCTTTCATCCATTTCTGGATCTCTATCAAAGCACTAATGACAACCATGCTGATTGGTTGATGGTGGCCAAGATTTTTTTTACTGTACCTAAATCTTGTATGGGATTACTGGCCACAAATCCAAACCCTGTAAGTTACAGCCATGCTGTGTTTTTTTTATCGTGCATGCTTGTTCTGTAGTGCAATCTACAGAGGTGAAATTCCACTGAGACATTTGCACATAAATGATCTAACAGCATGTCAATCAATATTTACAACTACTGCATCTTAGTAGTCAAAAAGTTGTCATCTTTGTGAGAGATATATCTTTTTTCCCCCTATAACAAGGATCAATTTACATCAAAAAGCAATAATGTAGGTCGGTCCAACTTGGGTGCAGGTGAAATAACAAAGTCCTCAATTGGCTCTGAGAGGCTGTTTTGAAATTAGATGCAATCTGATTGGAATAAACCCACAGCTAGCTTGTGAGCTGCAGGTTTGACTGCAGTAACAACACAACTGCTTGCAGAAATAGCAGCAATAGTCTTTCCTTCTCTAAATACTTTAAATTCTGCTACAACCACAGAGGAACGATTTGTCTACTGGTCAACAATGCACATCGTCAGCCAGTGGCTCTGATAGTCGACTAGTCTGTGAAACCCCTCATGTCTACACAGGAGACATTTCTGTCATGTTTTTAGACGTTTCTTTGAGTGTCTGACAGAACAGTGAGGGTAACAAGCTAGTACCTTTTCTTTTACAAGGATTTTAGACATTTTAATACCAGGGCTCGCCTCCCCAAGTGCAAATATTCCACCTGACACTATTTTTCAGGGGCATCTGCATCCCACCCTAGATGACTTTCTTCATCTTCATCTTCTTCCGCTTATCTGGGGCTGGGTTGCGGTGGCAGCAGTTTAAGCAGGGATGCCCAGACTTCCCTCTCCCCGGACACTTCCTCCACGTCTTCTGGGAGGATCCCAAGGTGTTCCCAGGCCAGCCCAGTGACATAGTCCCTTCAGTGTGTCCAGGGTCTTCCCCGGGGCCTCCTCCCCAAGATGATTGTGATTGGTTTAATTGTCAAAGAAATACAAACAAGCCAGAGCTTTTTTCCCCTAATGCAGAATGATAATGGCTGCAGTCAGACTGGATATGAATATGGTGGATATGGTGAAAAGCTTTTTCTGGATGTATAACTATCCAGAGATATAAAATCCTGTCTTCTATATACAGTATTATTATACCTGCACAGTATTTTGGTGTCTCAGCCCTCAGATCTTTCTAATTGTTACTCAGACTGGATTCCCAGGTCCTATTTTTGTAGTCTTACTTGTAACTAAAGCAACACATTGCTCCAATGCACCCTGCATTGTTTTAATGCAGGGCTGATTTCTTTATGAACAGCTGCTAACCGTGAAGCAAAGCATCATTTTAGGCTCCAACTCTCTTTTCTTCCATTCAAATACATTACCCCAGTGACTGTGTGTTGGGCTCTGAGTTGCACTTGCACAATAGCATGGACATATGAGTTGTGGCAGTAAACAACAACTTGTTCTGAATTGGCTGACTGGTGGGCTGGTACACACACTAGAAAGTTTGATTCAGGCATGAACTTCATTTATCTTCCAAAGAAACACTGGAAGTAAGAGGAAATGACAGAATAAAAGCTTCACTTTTAGTCTGTTTCATGGTGGGTACATACTAAAAAAGAAATGAACTAGTTACTGATGAGTAATAAAAGTCAGTTTACTGCTGCACAGACTGTGCCAGGTTCAAGACCATTTCTACAAAAATAGCCAATAAAGGGAATCCTGCAAATGGCTGCTGCCACACTGCTCCTGGTGATCGAACATTTCTGTACGTTGTACTCTGTATGATTGTTCCAGATAGATAGATAAATAGATAAGCACTAAAGACTAATAGACTTTGGACACAGTCTGAAAGAATCTGGTGTGCAAGAGCGATACTGACAACCATGATGGTAATAATAATAAAGTTATATATAATACAAAATATTATGGAGAAATAGATAGCATAAATATTTAATAATAGCAGCAGAAATAGTAGTAGTAATGGCAATAGCAATAGCAATGATATGATTTTAATAGTATGATATGATAGCATAGCATAATAAATATGACAGTAATGATAATGTAGGATCTACTGTATATAATCAGTCATATGTGTAATATAAGTAAAATAATATACTTCTGTATATTTATATGAGTTGTAAGTAAGTTAGTTACTTAAAGATAGCAAGCTGAATGTTCTGAGGGCAGGTACCACTCAAGGGCCAAGGACTGAGAACCTCTGAGTTCTGAGCACTGTGCCAAGAAGACATCTGAAACAAGCAGACGATGACATGAATGTTGATTCTTCTCTCAACGACCTTGATTCTCAAACTGTGGTACGTGTACCACTGGTGGTGCACAAGCTCTCTTCAGTGGTACACGGAGAAATAGAATAGTTTTTAAAAAATCAAATAAATGACATTAGAAACATAAAATACTGTCAAAATACTGCAAATTTTCAAATGAAAATACATAAAAGATGATATTCCTTAAATAAGTTTAGACTGTCCTGTATCTTTATCAGAGAATATTTCAAATGTAAAAGTTAATGGACAACAGTGAAACATGCAAGTGCTAATGCCAACTTAAGAAGTGCTGGTGAAGTTTTCATAGTGCTTGCTAGCAACAAATGGCACAACACAGTAAGGTGGTGTTTGGAGAGCTCAATATTTCATGAGGTGGTGCCCGCTGTAAAAAGTCTGAGAAACACAGCTACACATGAGGGCACTATCCATGTCAACTATTCATTTTTATTTTCATTAATGAACCACCTTTCAAGAAAAAAACCTGCTGAGGAGTTAAATGTACAGAACTCATTTCCACTATAAAAAAAAGTAACACCATTAGCTAATTTGTGCACTTTGAAAAACACAATTCTAAACATAATCTCTGCAGCTACATCAGCAGTGAGCCGCTTCTTCCCTGATTATTACACTGTGCCGTCATTTGGATGGAGAACCAGGACAGATCACATATTACATGGCAGCTTTGGATGTCCTACTTTATGGCTTAGAGGAGTAAAACTGGCAGGGTGGAGGTTTAAGTCATTCTTTCAGCTGTCTCTCAGTAGAAATGACACGTTTTCTACTGCATAAACTGTTGCAGGGCGTAATTTCCACTGTCACCTACAGTGCATCTAAAATTTAGTGAGGTCTCTTGTTCTGCAGCATGATTAGATGGTTCGCCTAATTTTCACTACTATCTTGACAAATGTGGCAGAAGATGTAAAAACTGTCATCACTTACATGACTCATCCTCAAAGATTGTACATTTTATTTGACATTGTGCTCATCCATGAGTGAAATGACAGAACAGGTGGGTTGAAAAAGAAGAAGTCATTTCTTTGTATCGTGTTCTGTTGCAAAGGTATGAATACAGGCCAGTGTTACATTATATCTTTTGTGAAAAGACGAGTGCTCAAAGTTCAGCTTTAGAGTTCAACACAAAACACACAAAGAAACACACTGACTGATCCTGTTGAGACTCTCCACAGCACCAGGTGTAGGATTATATGAAGAATGTTGGGGTTGCAGTGACTTTTTTTTAGCTTAAGACCCAAGAAAGCTGATGAATTTCCTCACAATCGACATTTATAAACTACTCATAAACTACTCAAGAATACAACACACTATGGATTTAAAATGTCTATAAAATGTATTATTATAAAATGAGATCCCAGTAATAATCATATTTCCTTGGGGTCTAAAAACACATTAAACTCATTTTCCTCCTCATCAAACCTTCCTTCCAACCCCTGTGATGTTAATAAAAACCTCATCCAGGTGGCATCACTTTTCCTACAAATAAAATGTACATTGAGATTAGTTGTATATGTTTATGAGAAGAGGGGTAGGATAAGACTTAAACTAACCCAGGTTTGACCTCAGACTGCCCCACTACCCAGTCTTGTCCTGGCTAATGTCCAGTAAAGAAAATCAAACTCTGGAAATGATAATCTGAATATTATGTTTGACGACAGTGGTTACAGGAGGAGGTAATACTTGAGAAAAGGTTTTGTGTTTTTTCCTATTTATTATTCCAGCTTTGCACACTGGGCAGTCTGCCCAGCCCTACTTTGGGCTGCATGTGTATATGAAAGGTGCCTTATAAATAGCTGAGTTAAGATGAGTTGGGCTTCAAATTTCATAAAGTCCTTCAGTAGCTCATTGGAAGAGTGTCCTGGGGTTGAATCCACCTTGGGACATCCCCTCCTACTCTCCCCCCTCTCTGTCTTTGCAGCTGTCACTGTCCAATAAAGAAAAATAAAGTGCATAATAAAGTGTTCATTAACCTTAATAAACACTTCTCACACTTTAGATCCACCACCCTCAAAATGCATAATTAACGCTTATTACAAGCAACTTAATATACAGTGTTACTGAAAGATTAAATGGGTCTCAGGCTGGCGTAGCAACAGGAAATCAGAGACTGTTGTGCCACATTTTGCAGAAACCTACTCTACCACAACACACCAGATCAAACTGTTTCACTCAATGGATGGACTGTGCTCTGCACTGGCAGAATACAAGACTCCAGCAAAACAAGGGCAGGAGGACTCTGAGTTTATATCAGTTATACTTGGTGCTCAAACACAGTCAAAATTGATGGACAAAGTTTCCCAGATGTTACAATAGGGGTGGGTGGTACGTTCGCCTGTAACACAGATTTTGCTTTACCATCATTACCATGATAAAGGTTTTAGCATATAAAATGAACATGCTTTACTGTGGCATGCAGGTAGAGGGCTACACACTGGGGATTAATATCCTTCAATATGAGACATTTTCTATCGCTGAGCAGAACACACTGGTCATGGTTCAAGCAAGACTAAAAGCAACAAGGAAACATGAGAGTTCAACCTGACCTTTAGTGTTTTTTTTTGTGGCATTAATAACTTGAGGCAGATGTACGCTATTTATGTTAATCAACTTTAGAATGAATATAAGCTGTGCAGCAGCTTGAACTTCGCTGCAGCCGCCAAGTTTATTGGCTGTGATCTGTTGCTGTCTGACTGAACAACCTCATGGAAGTGATATTTTACAATTCTTCATATTATAAACTTCAAAATTCATTAAAGCAAGTCATTGGTTTTTTATTGTTACATTAAAGCCACTCTGCTGTGCAGGTTATGTGTGTCTGCTGCTGCTGGATGTAAATGTACTGACAGACCTGCCCTGTGCAACACTGGCTATTGTACTTATATTTATACACTTTGTGAGTTCTGCCAAATAAATGCAGTTGAGATGCTTAATCCAGCCCTTGTCTAACTCTGAGAATAAATCACGTTACATGTACTAATTAACCAACATTATAGGACAGACTGCTCCTCACACAAGGACTATACCTCATTTTCATCCCTATTTGGAGCCAATAAACACGTCTTCTTTTAGCTGTGAGATAATACCATCATCAAAAAAACAAAAGAAATACCATGATATAAATTTTAGGTCATACTGCCCAACCCTGTGTTGAACTTATGTTAAGATATTGACTGTATTATTAACACTGTCGTGCTGCTGCTGGTTACGTTCACCCAGACGCAAATCCAAAAAATGCACCACAGAAAAGGACAGCTGAAGAGATGACAGGAAACGGGGAGAGAAAGTGAGGGAATGACATGCAGCAAAGGGCCGTAGGTGGGAGTCGAACCCACAGCTGCTGCAGAGGTCTCACAGCTTCCATACATGGGGTGCGCCCTCTACCAACTGAGCTATCCAGGCGCCCTGAAATCAGACTTCTTCGGATGCTTTAGGCTGCAACAATCCCAAAAACGGCTCACAAAATCCTGGAGGGACTGAAGAACGATCAGCTCAAACAAACCAAGCAGAGCAGCACAGGTCACAGGTCATGATGAGCTCTGTCATACTTTCATCAGAACTGTCTCTGTCTCAACGTTCTGTTGTGGGCATCTGGACAAAGAAAGAGTCTGACCTGCAATAACCCAGATGGACACACCTCCAGCAGCTCAACAGCACACCACATAAATGATTTACATTTTGAGTTACAAGTTCAGATTCAAGTCAGAAGGCAGCTCTCGTTTCGTTGTCATGTAAATAGGCTGTAGCTCTGCCTTCATTACTGCAATGTTCAGTCATTCAGTCAGCGAGGGGTGTGAGCCTGGAAAGAGCACATAAAGCCTTAAGATCAGGTTTAATGAGACAGAGCTTCTGACGAAACACTATTTTTAGAATCCCACTGGATGTGATTTAAAGATGAGGTGGTGTTCGCTGAGCTTGTTCATGGATTGGAAGGAAATCACATCAGGTCATTTACACAGTGTGTTTCAGGAAAGCATTGTTTTGCAGTTTCGGTCATTTTTTTACACTGTAGATCCTCACAAGGCTGTTTGAAAGACTGAAGCAAAGAGCTGAGTGACACCTCTGCATCAACTATGATCATTTTATTCTCCTGCATTAAATAGAGGCTGCTGATGTCTTGTAACTAACGGACATTGCATGTAAATATAACGTATACCACAAAACAATGCAGCCTGGTGAGACCTGTTTACTATACTGGTCCATTGTTAGCAAACCACTGTCCCAAACATGATGAGTGCTTAAGCTTGAAAGTTAATCTGCCATCTCCCAAAAAATCACATCACATTCCTGCCTCAACAGGAAAGCATTGAGTCTTATTTGTCTGCACACATTAATCCCTGTGTTGTAGTAGTGACCAGAGCCATAATTTAGGTGAAAAGTCACGACCTCTGTGATGGTTGGCAACAGGGATTTTATGATATTTCCGACCTGATACGGTTAGTGTATTTATTTTTAATGATGGCAGGCTCTGGGAATGGAACTGTTTGTCTGTATGTCACCACTTTGGTCCAGATTGAAATTTTGTACAATGTTTCCCATTGGAGGAGTTGTACCAACATTGATGATCCTCTGATATTTTTGATTTGAGTATTGGATGGATTGCTGTGCCTACTTTTGAATGTGTCCAGTACTTACTCTATACCTCGCTGTGTCTGTCGTGCATTTTCAAATTCCAGAGGAAGCAGGAACAACCTCCGAGCTGCAATCTGCACACTAAATAATGGTACAACTGTAAACAAGCTGTTATTTTTTCTTTTGTTGCAGTGATGTAGTCATTTTAATGTCTTGTCTCCTTCCTTGCATGTGACACGTAGAGTTTAATCCATTCACCACACGTGCTCGTGTTTCATGTTTTTGAGAGACGACAAAAAAGACGTCACCTTCCAGACTATAGAGAAATGGAAAGCTTGACAGCAGTTATGGTTGCTAACCTATGTTTGCACAGTTACTGTTTAGAGGCAGGGTTTGATGAAAGGCCAATTACATGTACATCCCTAATACAGAGATGGAGGTTTCATGGAGTCAGAATTAAGGATCGACCGATCCATCGGCCGGCCGATGTATCGGGCCGATATTTGCGTTTTTTTTACTTGAATCGGCATCGGCCGATTCGTGCATGGGTTCGCCGATGTATTTTTCCGCAGCATGATTTACAGACAGGCATCCAGGGGCAGCTCTGTGTTGCCAGAAGACCCTGCAGCACATGCAGATGCGTTCCCCACTGGAAGAGTGGTGACAGCAGCATTGCCCCGGAGGCTGAACAACGGTAAGTTTTAAACTTTCAATTAGCCTCTGACTGTTAAACTTAGTTGAAATATTGCCACCCACTTTGAAATAGGAAACATGAATGCCAAGCGCATGTAATACACGTGCTTGCAAATATAGTTGGTCAGAAAAACGGGAATGCTGCTGAATGCTTCGTCTTTAAAACTGCTGACCGTTGTATTTAGGGAGCTGTTGATGTAGTTGTAGGCTAATATGTAGAGCTGTTACGAACACCAGTTTAAGGATTAAGTTATGTTAATGTTGTCAATTCAGTTCCATGGTGTTTGTTGGAGTTTAATTTAGTGAACACCGGGCTGAGGTTGAATGCGTGTCCTGTCGTGTGTGTATGTGTGTATGTGTGTGTGTGCTCTCTCCCTCAGAGCGGAGTGGAGTTTAGCGTGCACTAGAAGAACTTTAATGATGAGAGAAATGTTTTATATGTAGTACTAAATTGTGTCAGTGTTTCATGAAAATGTGTTTAGAGCCGTTTGCTGCCGTTATCAATCCAGCGGTAGTGGAGTTTTTCAGTCAGCATCTGCTCAGCTGACGTGTGTGTGTTTGTGTGTGTTTGTATGTGGAGGGGGCGCGTCTCACTGGGGAGTAGCAGCCATCACATCGATGGGAGATAAAACTTAAACTATGAGAGAAATGTTTTGTACATGGTTGAATATTTATTCCTTTTAAAGTTGATTCCTGATGATTTATGTTCTGGTGTTGCCAAACCTGACAGCATAGTAGCCTAAGACATGATCACTTTATTTTGTGCAGAAAAAATGAAACCATAGCAGTCTTTAGTTACAAATCAAGCACTTTATGTTAATGGCTGCTTTTCAGGTTTATTGTTTTCTCTTAAATTATTTAAATGTGTGACAAAGAACGTTTTCTGATGAGTAGATTATACCTGCCTTATAGTATGTCAGCAAGCAATGCATCATCAAGGCTGTGTTGTAGATATTGATGAAAGGATGATGATATTGGGTGATATGAATGTAAGATGATGCCAAAAGATTGATACTGATTGATACTAATCTGTGTTTTTATTTATTCTTTATACAGATGGCTGAACACAAGAACCCAGTATGGCAACATTTTAGTGAGCCGACTTCTTTTATTTCATAGACATACTTGAATAATTAAAAGCACCAAACACTTTTTTATTTGGAAGTATGTGTGGTAAAGTTGAAGTTGAAGTTAAAGTAAAGTTGTTAAATTGTTTTTTACTTTTCAATAGATGTTTGTTTGTTTAAACTTGAGACCTGTAATATTTGTTATCATTGTGTCATTTTTTAATGTAAATTGAGGGAGCAAAAGCAGTATCGACCACAAATATCGGCCCAAGAAAATCGGCAGTCCATAATCGGTCATCGGCTAAGGGTGATGGAAAAAAATCGGTATCGGCATCAGCCCTAAAAAATCCATATCGGTCGATCCCTAGTCAGAATGAGAGCCAGCAGCATCTTGGTGTCAAGGTTAAAAACTGCTCCATGTTGTTGGGCATCAAACCTCAGAACCATGGTAACAATACTGTTTATCAGTTACAGCACAAGCTGCTATCTTCTTTTCTTGTCATTTTTTAAAATGATGCTTAAAAAACTTTTCATTTCCTGAGATATTTGTGTGGCGACTCGTCCTGCACTGACTGTTTATAATAAAAATAAAGGAATAGCTCTCAGGTGGAGTTGAATTTTTTCCCTCTTAAATGATTGAGAGCATTTTGAGATATATGCATATATATATACTGTATGTACAAGTCTTTTTGTTTTTTCTGCGCTTGTTGATATCTCTGTCTTTTGACAAGTTCCACCACTGAACTTCACCACTGAATCTGTCTCTCTGTCTGGTTTAACAGCAGCCTATTATCCTGGAGAAAGATACATTCAGCTGAAAACAGCTCATTACACTCAGAAGAAAGGGCAGTGGTTTCCTGTTCAGTCAGACACACACGCGAGAAACAGAGTGAAGTTGTTTGTATGCTTTTTGTTTGCTGTGGGAGTTGTCTAATTATTAATCAGTCTAATTTAGTTAGAGCAGCTTCTCTTGCTGCTCTGCAGTACAGATCACTGCACTGTCTTCTGCCGTATCCATCAAAAAAATACCACCAAGAGAAATTTGAGTAGAGGCACAGAGCCAAAGATAAAGGCTGCTCCTCCCTGAGAAGCGTTTGATTTTCTGTCAGCTTCAGTTATCACAAAATATGGACATAAACACATAGTAGATCCAGAGAGGTCCACTATGAACATATGCTGTAAAATAAATTTCACCAAATATATTTTAACCGAAGGAGCAGGTGGACCTCATGTATGAGTCACAATGTACGGCTGCAGAGAACGTCAATTAACTTGACAAATGACTTTAGCACATTCAAATCGATAAAATAGCCATTAGCCATGAGTGCAGGGTTTCAAGACAAGGAGAAGGAACAGAAGTGGAAGATTAAAGTTGACACAGTTATAATTTGGTTCAGCAAATTCAGAGAGATGAATTTAGCATCATTAAGTATCAAGTAGCCACAGCCTATAGCACAGAATCTAAAAAAAGACTGAAGAGAATTCCCCAAGGCAGTGTATTTAATTCCAAACAGGTGAACAAACTGAATTCGTGTGGCTCATGCATAATAATCTGTGCTCAGACTGACTTGGCTTTAAATCACTGACCTCTGAAAGGACACAGTGCACCCAGCAGTCTGCTGGAGAGCTAGAAAAAGGAGATTTTATTACACTGTGACATACCGAGTGTGAATTCTGACTTTGACACTTTAACTGACCTGACAGAATTTCATTGTGTGGAGCTCTGAGGTTAATAAATTGTTGCACAGTGTGCATCATTATAACTAAGTTTAAAGGGATAGTTCACACAGAGATGAAAAGTCAGTCATTATCTCCTCATCATGCTGACTGAAGGTCGGGTTTATTTTGTTAGTCCACAAAACACTGCTGGAGTTTCACAGGAAAACAGTGTTGCTGCATCCCCCAAACAATGGAAGTAAATGGTGACCAGTTTTCAAACACAAAATGCCTCCATACTGCTCGTCTGCTGTAATCCAAGTCTCCTAAAGCCCCAACATGCCAAGTTGACTAAATGAATGTTATTTATTTATCCTGAATCACTGTAGATCTTTAGCTTGGAACCTCACATGCACATGCACACTGTCTGAACTGGGTGTGTTTGGTGTGATGGTGTGCAAATGGCATGTCGGGACTTTAGGAGACAGTATGGAGGCATTTTAAGGTTTTTTTTTCCAGTTCTTTTTTGTTTGAAAACTGGTCACCATTCACTTCCATTGTTTAGGAGATTCTGCAACACTGTTTTCCAGTGAAACTCCAGCAGTGTTTTGTGGACTAACAAAATAAACCTGACGTTCAGTCAGCATGAGGGTGAGTAGATAATGACTTGATAGATAATAGTAGATAATGGTAGATAATGAATTTTCATTTTTGGGTGAAATATCCCTTTAACTGTCTTCAGGAGTAACAGTAGATTGTTTTTCACAGCAACCCTGCAACTGGATGCACTGCTGCACTCTTCCATGTATACACGTGTATATCTTATGCTTGGTAGTGGTGAAAGTTTTTCAACTTGCTTGCCCAATTTTGAGCATAGAGAAAGGTACATATATGACATTTTTTTTTAAAAAAAGAATTTTGTACATTTCTGCAAATGTCATATTTAATTTGGTAACTACCTCTGAAGAAAAGAACTGCTGGAGGAAAGCATTGAAGCATTGAGTCACAAAGCTCAGAATGAATCAGAAACACAACTGTATAGGTTTGAAGTATCACCATCAGAAATATCATGGAGCAGGAGAGGAGCCGCAATAAAAGCAGCCGGGGAAGCTGTGGCTCTCTCCTCCCATCAAGTTCAGCAATTAGCATGTGTCGGCCTTGTTCAGCGGCTACTTGAGATGGCTAATTTGCTGCTCTGCTCCAGCTGCCATACTGTGACACTCTGGAACACTTGTCATGAAGTGTTTGAGAGAAAAAAAACATACACATTCATAAATTTTAATGGCTGCCATTTACATACTGCAGTGAATGAATGCAATATTTAGTAGGCAGTTCCCAAGTCATTTTGTTTGTTGCATGTTTTTTTTCACTGTCAATAACAGTAGAGCGGTGCACATTTACATTTACAATCCCACAAGGCATTTCATCTGTTAAAGCGAGCTGTGGCTGCAGTGTGGGAGCAGCGAGGAGGGTTTGAGCAAACGGAGGTGATGAGCCGTTGAAGATCTGTGGAGATGTTTCATCCTCTGCCAGCAAATCCTCCCTATATTTTGATACAATGAGAGAAAAAAAAGTGTTTATTGTTGCCATAAATGATAGTCATCAATCAAGTTCCACCACATAACTCAAAGACAAACATGTGTCCAGTTATATTATAACAAAACAATCATGAACAGTGACAGATGTTAATGATTGAGCTGCAGATCAGCAGGAATACAATGGCCACTGGAACAGACTGTGGCCTCATTAGAACTTTAATCAGGCCTGAAAAGTTGAGCCCAAAAAGGCCCAAGCTCAACAAAATTCTGTCCAAACCCAGCCCCAACTTGATTACATTCTGACATTTTTCTTAACAAGCTTCCCTCTGTGTATCAGACAGTAGGCAGTTGGCAGTGACAGGGACAATGCAGGGGGCGCATTGGAATATGCAACGACTAAACTGGGGAGAAAATTTTAAATAAATAAATTTAGTACAGCCTGAATCCAGCGTGAGCATGTTAAATATGTGAGAAATAAGACTTGACCTGAACCTGTTGGGACAAGCCGTGTTCGGGCACAGATCTCAAGCTATCATAGAACCATGCAGTACAGATGTTCACACTTTCTGTTAGTGATGGAAAAAAAAGGAAAACAGTGTTGCAGAATCTCCCTCACAATGGGAGTGAATACTTTCAAACGACGAGTTTTGTGGACTAACAAAATAAACCCGACCTTTAGTCAGCATGAGGGTGAGTAGATAATGACTGAATTTTCATTTTTGTGTGAACTTTCCCTTTAAACCAGCCTGTGGAGCATATTTGGATGTGTTAACTGTTCTCTGCTACCGAGAAATGTTGATTAGCATGCTGTGACTTGTCAGGTCCTGGCTGACAGTGCCCTTAAAGTCCATTCGAAACAGAGCCAATAGACTAGAAGTGATGCATTTCGCACCATGTTCATATTGTGGAGCGTCAAAGTCAAGTGTAATCCCAGCAGTGTCACACTTCACTAGCTGGGGTGTTTTCTAAAATGTGTCCTGGCTGATTCAAATCAGCACCAAGTGTCCACAACAGCTCTGAAATATTTACTGTGGAATTCCTCACCACTGTCTGTCTAAAGCTCCCGGTCTGGTTCCCATTAACAGTCATGAATACCCTGATCTGTGATAAAGAGGCTCATTTACACTGAACATTTCAGGCTTTAAATGAGCTTTAAATGTTGATTTACTGCTTCAGTTTGAACTCTCAAACTGCTTTCCAAACCAGGCACTGCTGGGGGCCCCGGGGCAAAAAAGAGCCCCAGCTGACCTCCCCCTCTCTCTCTGCATTGTGCATGTGAGCATTAATAATTCATTTTGGGTAATTATGATTTAGCATGAGGCTCTCAAAGTGCAGCCCGTGGGCCGATGGTGGCCTTCAGAAGCATTTTGTGTGGCCTGTGAATGTGACATGAGATGCATGCACTATATTTGAATCATTCCATTTCAGTCTAGGCCTGTAGAAGCATAACTAAGGGATGGCTCACCTGTGTACCTGAAGTGACCTGATACCTTAAAATGATCTTGTGGGCGGACGTTTAGCTCAGTGGGTAGAGCGTCCGACCCATGTATGGAGGCTGTTGGTCCTCTGCAGCGGCCGCTGGTTTGACTCCCGCCTTCGGCCCTTTGCTGCGTGTCGTCCCCTCGCTCTCTGCCCCGTTTCCTGTCTCCTCTTCAGCTGTCACTATAAATAAAGGCATAAATGGCCAAAAAAATTACTTTAAAAAAAAAAAAAGATCTTGTGACATTATACAGTATGTACAGTAACAATGTCCCCACAGGGACACTGATCTTTATGAGAGTGAAGATGTATTGATGAAGTGCCAGACAAAGAGCAGTTTAATTAGGCGCCTTCATTACAAAGTCTTCTGTTTACCATTGGAGATATGACGATTAGCAAGCCTCGTTCTGATTTATGCTTTAGATGAGCAGTACTGTGGTTCCCCTGCCAGTTGCTTTAAACAGAGGAGGGACCAGCACATGTCTCACTTGAGCTAATACGTCCTAAAAGTGGTCTTATCTATCTCTCCCCGTCATGTATCAGCAGCAGCATCAGCTGCTTCCTCCTGTTCTGGCTAATATATCAGACGGTGATCATCTGGAGAGCTACTTAGCGTCTTTAAAGGTCTGTTTAAAAGCCTATTGTCGCTAATGGGGTCCAGCAATAAACTGAGGGTAAAATTAACTGCTTTGCTTGTAACAGACTCTTTTCCCCCCTAATTCACGTTTCCATTGGAAAGTGAGTGCAGATGTGACACAGTGGTAGAACACGTGTCTGTCACAGGAAAGAATTGAGTGATATGGATTCATTACAGACTGATTCATTGTGAGCAGACTGATTGGTTGTTCAGGTTGTTTCAACTGAGCCAGAAAACAGGTGGTTTTTGATAAAGGTCACTCAAGAATCATGCTTATTAAAAAACAGACATCAAACCATCAACAGTAAAACTGCCTAATGTTGCATGTCTCTGTGGACATACAGTATGCATCCATATTGTAGCAATGGACGTCAAAATAGCTAAAACAGTCCACCCAGTCTGCCAGGGAATCTCCACAGCACATCACATGTCTTCAAAAAAACAAATTTATTGAGACATAAACTTTTGGCTTGAGTGCAACAACAAGCACAAGAACCTTTTTTTCCTGCTATTTTCCTGATGATTTTCCTAATTTCTGATGGAGGGAAACTGCAGCTGGAGGACAGGAACAAACAAGTGGGAGGAGACAACGTTACTACAGACAGATGACTGTCCTGTTGTTATTACAGACACATCTGGGTTAATTCAAATGGAATTTGAGGTTGAAGTTTTACATGTCATGTGACCAGTCAGTCCCTCCAGGAAACTGCAGTGTTCTGATTGCAACATCCATCCATCTTCTGTAACCGTTTATCTGTGAGGGTCGCAGGGGGGCTGGAGCCTATCCCAGCTGACAGTGGGCGAAAGTCAATCGCCAGTCGACAAGTTCACAAGTCGCCAGTTCATCACAGGGCTGATACATAGAGACAGACAACCACTCGCTCTCACATTCACACCTACGGGCAATTTAGATCAATCAATTAACCTATTATGCTGCATGTCTTTGGACTGTGGGAGGAAGCCGGGGTACCCGGAGAGAACCCACACAGACACGAGGAGAACATGCAAACTTGACACCGAAAGGCCCTGCCGGCTCAGGCAGACGAACTCAGGACCTTCTTGCTGTGCAGCAGCAGTGCTAACCACTGCGCCACCGTGCCGCCCCCTGATCGCAACAGTTCACACAAATTCAACCATGAATTCTGTGCAACCTTGCAATTTTGTCCAAACTCTGCAACTTTTCTGCAAATCTGACCAATCATTGTAGCATTGCTGCAATTATATATTTTCTCACAGGTACAGAAAAGAACACATTTGTTGATATTTATCAACGCTCTGTGCACCTTTATTTTAAAATTTTGTGCTGTTTTGACTGAGTTTGAGCTCCAAAAAGATTCTGCTTCTCTGTGAAATAGCCCCTGGTGTACTTTTTCATTTACAAATAAAGCAGATTTTTATCATTTTTGTAATTCTGAGCCTTTTTGATGTAAGGTTAATTAGAACACAGAGAACAGAGTGTAGTTTTACTCTCCCTCGAACAAGTGCTGTGTTCATGGGTGACTGTAACTTTATTCATTCAGTGCTGCACATTCATGTTGTTAAGTTGTTCTTCTACTTTTGCTGCTACTCGCGTTGCAGCCTGTGTGCAGCCTGCATGGTTCACTGTAAAACATCAAGTTTTGGACACCACAAGCAAAATATCATATATATGTAATGTATGGCAGCTTGATCAATTTCTCATGTGGCCCCCGCATGAAAAATAATTGCCCACCCCACTTTAGATGACACATACTGTCAATGAGCAATATGCTCAGTTATGAAGCTTTTCTGGCTCAGATATCTTGGCAAGGCAAACTTTAAAAACAATAAAAATTTTCATGACCATTTATACACTGAGTCAAATGTTACATACCTCACTCTGCTCACCAAGGGTGGGGAAGGTAAAAGTGAGAAAATTCTAATCTGGATAAACAGATATCTGCATATGAATGCAGAATCTGTGGGAGTATGAGAATGAACGGGAGTACTAAACTGTCATCAGATGATGGCCGTTGGGTTCTGGGATTTGGGGAAATGCATACTGGGCTGCCCTCAGGTCTACTGCTGCCAGCTTGCTGGATACACCTTCTCTGAGCTAAAAATAGCACAAAGGTACCTGAAACATAACAGAAAGTAACTTCTTGAAAAAACAACACCTATATCAGAATGCTGTTTATGAACAGCTCGATGAAGCTGATTGGCAAACTGAACACTCCGGGCCTGAGTACCACACTCTGCAGCTGCGTATTGGACTTGAACAGACCCCAGACAGTTCAGATTGGTAGCCCCCTCCTGTTCATGCTGTACACCCAACACTGCAGTGCCTGACACGGAGGAAACTTTATTGTGAAGTTTGCAGATGACACCACCATCATCAGCTGGATTTTCCTGCAGAGTGGTGCACAAAAAACAACCTACTGAGATTACTTAATTAATCGCCAGCACTGCTCCACATGAATTTGTTTTTTCTATATTTGTATTTTATTTTTCAGTTCACTGTTTTTTCAACACTCACAGAATATTCATTTCTATGAATATGTTAACATGGAATATATAAAAAGAAAGAACAGATCTTCTAGTTTCAGACACAAAAAAACGTTTTGCTCTTGCTTTGTTAGTTCTTTTTTTTATAAGCACTTGAATGTTGGTGGTTGCATCAGAAACTTTTTGTTTTTATTTTTGTTTTTTTTATACTTCATATTATGTGTGACATCACTGTCACCAGTGTGGGTAACATTAGCTCTGTGTGTCAACTGCCTCTGCCCGAAACACTGCGTGGGGGTCGGAGTGTTCTCTGCTGTGGCATGATCTCCAGGGGCTGCGGTGTGAGCAGCCTTGCATCCCAGCTGCAGCGTGAGTTCCAGGGGCTAGTATGCGAGCAGCCTCACTGTGTCCTGGCTGCTGTGGATTTCGGGGACTGCAGTGCAAGCAACCCCGCTCTGTGTCCAGGCTCTGTGGCCGGGTCGTGGTGCTCACTGACCCACAGATCTGTGGCTGAGGACAAATGTTTTCATGCTACATATCATCTTCTTCTTCTGCTGTTGTTAAATTACAGCAGTTCCCTTCTTCTTCAAGGTACAAATTTTTGTCAGATTATCCATCACAGCGTCCCCTTCCGCCCGTCAGTGAAAACAGCAAGTGAGGGACCATCTCGTCAATTGCGTGGAAGCATTTTGTCTGAAACGATGAGATTTTCAATTTCAATTTATTTATTTGAAGGGACAGTACAAGTTGATGAACATCATATACAAAGTGCAGAGACGTAAACAAGCCAGATTGTAGCCATAGGCTAATTTCCATCTGTTGTCCCCTGGCAGATGTTCCCTAAATTACAAAATATAAAACATAGTAAAAAAAAAAAAAAAAAACATAATCACATTATTATAACAGAAGAACAAATACATTAGTTAATACATCCAACAAAGTGCCAACATGCCTCAATACAAACCATTATAAAGTGCAGTCAGTATAAATAACGTGCAAATGGCAGTATTTTACAGTAAAGTGCAAAGTGCATCTGTCCTGAGATATCTTGTCAATAGTGGGAAAACGGTTAATATGTCACTTTATTAAGTTTTAATATTTTCCAGGTGAGAAGGTAACCCTTTACATTTCCACTATGTGGTCAGTGGACCCAAATAACTCCTATTTGGAAATTTCCTCAGACATTTTTGTATCGTCCCAGACACTGTATCTTGGTGTCCCAGATGCTATTTTTATTGTCCCCGGGACAATGGGACATCCATACTTTTGAGCGCTGGTTTTTATGACAGAGTTGGAAACACCTTTCAGAGGAGTATTACTTCATCTTGTTGGATATAATTCATAGATTACATGATGTCCCTGCACAGTGGTGCTGTTGCATAAATAATGCTTTAAGTCAGGATGGTATTGCATCATTAGAGCAGCCGTCCTCTTTAGGTGACCTATTGCATGGTGACGTAGAACACTGGGGCAGAACATAATGTCATGGGGAAAGGGATCATCCAGTAGTCTGGACTGATGTAACAGCAGCACTTTTTACAAAGAAAAGAGAAGCTGTGATGATGTTTGCTGTGAGTTGGGAGGGACTTTTCAACTGTCTTGTATTAAAATGGTAGATAAGTATACCGTATTAGATTCTGGCAGAGTAAGAGACAGCTTCTACCTGCCCCTCAAGAACTGAAAACAGACACATTGTGACATGGAGCTGAGACACAAAGCTGGAAAGAAAGCTGCTAACAACAATGTGCTGTTACGACTGTATTTTTGCAGAATGCACAGTGAAAGTAAAATAAAACTATATTTGAGACTTTATTCAATACTAAGAAACTGTGACAGTCAAGAGGACTGAGGACACTGAATCATAACAGTCCTGTCCGTCCTTCTCCAATCAAACATGTAATACCAAGTCCTCTCCTGTTTTCCGACAGACATTTGGTTTTTCTCAACAAAGCAGAGGAGAAATATTGAGATGGAGCTGTTGCATCAGTTGGAGGCTGTTTACTGAGGCAGTGAGCAGAGCAGTCAGACTGCTGCAGCAGCCGTTTCCTCAGATTACCACAGTGAATAATAAAGATGAGCTCTCAGAATGGCGGCCTGAAAGAGATGGCTTCTTTTCTCAACGCTGGCCCCGTCTCCACTCTCATGAAAAACTTCTTCAACTCTATTACGCCTCGATGGCTCCCACAGCCACATGCACAAATGGTAGAGGGGAAATTAGAGTGTGCATTTGTGTGTGTATGTGATTGATACACAATTCTGTCTGCTTTATTTGCAATATATCAATAATAGGACTCCCTTTTACACACAGGGGTCAGCTCAGGACTCTTCCACCCGCGCATCATCTCCCCCGACAACAACAGGCAGTGGGCCTCAAGTGACCAATGATCAAAAGTCACTAAATACTTTTTTAAGGTAGCGTAGTTGTACTTCACTTGAGAATTTCAATTTTAAATGATCACTTTATAATTCTACTCTACTACATTTCAGAAGGAAACATTGAACCTTTTATTCCACTTCCTTAATTTAACAACTGCAATTAATAGTTACTTTGCAGATCATTAATACAAACTATAATTAATCCTGATGTATTATTATAAATGAAGGTACCAAGCTGTAATTAAAATTGTCTCCACCTTTATGAGTTGCAACTTTAAAGTGATGAACAGACCAATGCATCAATAGTTTGTCTATAATCCAATGATACATTATTCTTAAATGGGCCGTTCTGCATAATGAATAATTTTACTTTTGGTACTTCAAGTATATTTTGTATGTAAAGTTCTCAATGCAGTAGCTTTACTTGTAGTATTTATATACTGTGATATTGCTGCTTTTACTTAAGGAAATGATCTGAGTACTTCTGTCACCACTTGAAGTGACCTAACCTCTGTCTGGTGTAGGCTGACATCAAAATCAGTTAACACAAATGAACCCAATCAACACATCTGAATGGCTCCACAGGACAGAAGCGCTGGAGATAACTGAGTCTTTGTGCAGTTGATATATAACGGACCAGTGTGTAGAATTTAGTGGCATCTAGCAGTGAGCTCATCTCATCTCACCGTTCCCTTACAAGCATGTAGGAGAACCTATGGTGGCCATAAAAAACACAAAAAGCCAGTGTTTGGTTTGCTCGTACTGGGTTACTGTAGAAACGTGGCGGGGTAACATGGAGGTCTCCACAGAAGAGGAGCAGCTCCCTCTGTAGGTATAAAGGGCTCATTCTAATGTAATGAAAACACAACAATTCTAATATTTCAGGTGATTATACAATATACAATGAAAATACACTTCTGAATATAATATCCCCCTAAATCTTACGTACTGGACCTGTACCATTCCTCAACACAGTGTTAGCTGTTGTCAACGCAATATTGTGCACTGTTCGATATGAATACGTCATGTTCACGTTACACCTGTCTTAACTGCAAGCGAGTCAAACGCACATCTCACACAGAAACACTCTCATTTTAATAGATGCATCTGTCTCCACCAGCTTCATGTGTCTTGTGTCTCAACTGTGTCTCATAGGCATAAAGCATTTATTTAGGCTTCACGTCTAATTTTTTCGACAATACTCAGAAACGTGAGGTTGACGCCCAATAAAAAGGCACTGAATGAATATAATAACTTCCTCTGCAGTGTTTTAACCTTCACTGTACATTTACTGCCACTAGACAACTTCACTACTAAACTTTTATCCCTCAACCACACCCACTACACACACACAACAGTGCTTATGACACAATCATATGCATCTGGAATATTCACACATATCGAAGGAAAGTTGCAGACTGCACAAAAACTTTGGCTCGTTTGCTGCCGACGCTTTGAAATGCACAGACAAGAAGGAGTCGGTACAGACAGACGCTTCAGTTTGGCATGAACAATGTTGTCATGCGAGCATGATGCTGATATGACATTTGTAGTCTAGTCAAGGGGTCAGATATCTCAAAAATTACATCACTAAAATATACTCAAAGAAAACATGTTATTTTTTATTTGTCATTTATTAGAACCTGCATTACAAATACACGCATACAGCCATTCATATTTTTGTAAACCTGACTGTTTCACATAAAAAAGGTAAATTATCTGTTGAATAAATCACTCTTTATCATCCTTCTGCAGTCCCAACTCAACTTCAGCCAGCAACAGATTTATGCATGTGGGTATATTTAGAGGAGTTTTTCTTTCTGTTTCTGCACCATTAATGCAGAGTGAAAATACCAGTGACAACATGAGCTTCAATTTTTCAATTTTTTTAAATTTCTGTATGGTCAAGAGTTAGTATAGCTTTGTTTTCCATACTCACTGATTCAACAGATACTGACAAAGTTGTGCTGTCAAATAACCAGAGTTCAACATATTTAGCTTAACTTGGCTATAAAATCAGAAAATGTAAAGAACTGCATTCAGTTTGGCTGCAAAAGCTAGCAAAGAAAAGATCTTTGGTGCGATAACAGCTTCAAATCCCACCTGAGCAAGATAATGATAAATATCTGAATCAATCAAAATATATTTGGTAATTAGTAGAAGACAGTTTTTTTTTTACGAATAAGCAACACGGACACAGATGAGGGTCAAAACTGTGTTGTTCTGTGATTGGATTTCATGGGGTTTGTTGCAGAAATATAACTCTCCTCAGTTGGTTGTGAGGTTAGACAAAACATCAACCTCTGGAGATGAAAATGATGATTGGTTTGCCAGAGCTGAAGGAAGGAGCAACTGCAGCGACAGAGGCTACAGCAACTATAAGGCAGAGGTATACGTGACAGGCTAGTGTTGACAGTGTGTGTGTAATTACAGAGAACAACAATGAGAGAGAATGAGGAGAGGAACTCACGGCCACCGCAGAGGTCTGACAGCCTCGGTACATGGGGCACAAGCTCTAGCAACTAAGCTACAGGGGCAACTCACACTGCAGATTTAACTGACATTACAAAAACTGCTCTGCGCATTTTCCTTCTAATGCAGTGGGAAACAAAATCAGGGCAAAAAAAAAAGATATTACTAAAATAAATATTTTAAATTAACAGAGGGGCTCAATGATACCACGGTTTTCATTTGCTCATACATGTCGCCCCCCTGCAGCTGGTGGGCCTAAGGCAGCTAAATCTAATGCTGCACTGATGCCTCAGGCTGGTTATACTGTGAGGAACTATGCATTATGGGAAGTCTGATGGTCTGTGTCATAGCAGCTCCACAGAAGTTCTGCAGGCCTTCTCACAGAGCAGCACACTGAAATCTGCATGGACTCATTTGACCAATCAGGACAGGCCCATAAATCTTGGACTGGGTTCGGGTCAGTTTCAGACAGAATTTTGTCAGCATCGGGCCTCGACAGGCTCAACTTTTCAGGCACAATTAAAGCTCTAGGTTCAATGTGGAGCAGGATGCAAACATTAATTTCCTTTCCAAAATACAGTACTGTGCAAAAGTTTTAGGCAGGTGTGAAGAAATGCTGTAAAGTAAGAATGCTTGTTTATTTTTATCGATTTACAAAATAAAGTGAGGGAACAGAAGAAAAATCTAAATCAAATCAATATTTGGTGTGACCACCCTTTGCCTTCAAAACAGCATCAGTTCTTCTCAGTACACTTGCACAAAGTCGGGAATTTTGTAGGATCATAGTCAGGTGTTTGATTAACCAGTTATACCAAACAGATGCTAATGATCATCAGTTTCATATGTAGCTTGAAACACAGTCATTAACTGAAAGAGAAACAGCTGTGTAGGAGGCTTAAAACCATGTGAGGAACAGCCAAACTCTGCTACCAAGGTGAGGTTGAGGAATACAGTTTCATGTTACAGGTCAAACACCATGACAAGACTGAGCACAGCAACAAGACACAAGGTAGTTATACTGCATCAGCAAAGTCTCTGCCAGGCAAAGATTTCAAAGCAGACTGGGGTTTCAACATGTGCTGGTCGAGCTCTTTTGAAGAAGCACAAAGAAACGGGCAACATTGAGGACCGTAAACGCAGTGGTGGGTCAAGGAAACTTAGTGCAGCAGATGACACATTGTGTTTACTTCTCTTCAAAATCAGAAGATGTCCAGCAGTGTCATCAGCTCAGAATTAGCAGAAACCAGTGGGACCCTGGTACACCTGGAGAACTCTGGGCAGAAGTGGT
>JAJHUR010077037.1:0-13829 GCA_027495735.1 Lutjanus campechanus | reverse complement strand
TGGAATTCCAAACTAACTGGGCAAGTGTAAGAGAAAGCAACAGTGCATAGAGCAGGGTTTGGTGGAAAAAGACAGGTTTTTTTTTTTAATAATATGCATGCATACATGACTCAAATCATGGTTAATACTGACGTTAGAATGAAAGGATGCCTCTAAAAGAATCCAAGTATTAGTTTTTTCTTATCCAACTTTTCAAAGGGTTTGCCACTTTTGCAAATATACTATACAGCTGTGCTGGCACAAACCCTGGGAATAGCTGTGACTTATAATGACTTATCCTCTGACGTACAGTGTCCACAATAAATATGATGGAGACAGAAATGAAAGGGAAAATAAGATGTGTATAAGGGATACAAGAACAACACACATTTGTATGGGCAGATAGAGTTGTGATATAGGAATATATATGTAATACCTCAAATGAGTTGGCAACCAGTCACCTCTTAGCTTTCAGTGGTATCCATTTGTAAAAGCTGTTGCAATCAATGGACCCTAAAATGTACAATTAGTAACTGTATCAGTATATACTTCTGGGAAGAAGGCAAAAAGTAGTGGTGAGTGTACTTTATTCATACGATATGATGCCAGCATGAATGTAAACTCATCTCTTACTTTGACGGGAAGGACAATACAGACATCACAGTTTGGTTCCAAAATTTAGATTTCTGATGTGACAGGCAGGTTGGTATCTATGAAGGTTTGAACTGAACTGTAATAACTGTGACCCACCATTTATACCAAATGTATTTTACTATGAAAATGTGATTTGTTTTTAATTTGTATGCTTATATTTATACTGACAAAGGTTTTAAAAATTGCATCAAATTATGTACTGTTGGTTGTACTATATTATCTACTAATCAATCAATCGAAGAAGGAATTACAATAAAATCTTATAGTTGTTGTTAAATGTTAAATAAATAACCTTGTATCCCTGTATCCTAACAATTACTAACTCTTTCTCACTAAAATCTCAGATCAGCATCGTACTGTTCCCATTGCAATGCCTTAGTACAGTGTTTCGCAAACTTTTTACACTGTGTACCACCTGGGAAAATACTGACATCTCGAACAACCACCATTATGACTAATATTAAAATACAGTAGGTCGACCCTGCTCAGTAACAAACAGTTCACATAGGAGGCAGATTTCTATTTCTATTTCTATCTCCTAATAAGTTCCATTCACACTGAATTTAAATCTGAGGTAACTTGAGTCATATCTCCCAACTGTTTTGCGGCGTCTGGTGCTAGCACGTGCACATGTGCGTGCATAAATTAAACATAATTCTGGTAGTTACAGACTAAAATGTGATGGCAAGATAGTAAGTAGAGGTACAATGTGGAGACTGAAAATGAATGGTTCAAAAACACTGCAAACCAAACTGGTCCCATTGTGAATAGGAGTGCAGATCAGTAGGAGAATATTTTGAGTAGCCATGTTGAAAATGAACTGGACAACAGAGAACCAAGCACAAGTTCTGGTTGCTACTTAAGAAGTGCCAGTGAAGTGTCCACAGCATGTGCTGGCACCAAACGGCGAAAAACAGTTGGGGAGATATGACTAAAGTTACCACAGATTTGGATTCAGTTGGAGTGGGACTTACTAGGAATAAACCTGCCTCCTGTGTGAACTGCCCTAACCCTAACCCCCTCACCTCCCGCAACCCCTTCAAGGATAAGCAGTTACGGACAATGAATGAATGCATGAATGAATGGTACACAGTGTAAAAAAATTGAGAAACACTATTTTAATCTCTCTCTGTCTTAAGTCATTCAAGCTGCTGATTCATCAGTGTCATCAGTCTATCAGTCCCAGCAGAGTCACCTGCTGACACCACCAGTGTCTAGCCTCCATGGGGGGATTTATCTTGCTGTTGCTCTGGGCAGACGACCCTCAGTTACAAAACGTTCCTATTGAGTCTAAGCACCAAAGACTTTTTTATCAAGATTTAATTTTTCAGATATAATCTGTATAAACAGCAATTATCGTTACTTGTCTCTCCCGATTAAAATAATATTGGATAATTCACAGTAGACAGAGTTGTTTCTCCTGCATGCTGAAGAAAAAAAACCAAAACAAACAAGACAGCAAGAAGAAGAACAACAACAACAAAATACGTAGTAACACTTGAAAACCAGTTTGTCTTTTGGCTCCCAGTCTAACTGTGAATTTAATTTAATTTAATTCAACTTATAAGGCTTACAATTATGAAAGTTCAATAGAAACCTCCACCATGATGTCAAGCCTTGACAGCAGTAAATTCTTCATCATCAATGAAATTTAACCTGATTGTCACACAGATCTTTCAGAAACATGTCTGTTAACAATACAGAGACTAGAGATCAATGTCTTTATTTCTGTGGATTCTGTAATTTACTTAAGAAATTTCTACACTTAGAGTTTCGGATCTGCTTGTAAAAGTTTGTCACATTCATGCTAACATATATGAATCAAATAAAAAAAATCACAGGACTTGCAAAACAGTAATTATGCACAGTTATACAGAACATTGTTGCATTCATTAAAAAGGAAACAAAAAACTTTAAGAAATGTTTACATAAGTATGACTTCCATATATCCATCCTGTGTTAATCCCCAGGTCATCAAACACTAAGGTTTTGTCATGCCCCTCAGACACACAGGGCACTCTTTAGTGTCTGTATGAGACACACTGAGATATTAAGTAACTTGAGTGTAAACCCATCCATAGTAGTTTAACTTATGTTATAAGACTTAACATAACATACTTATTTGAACTAAAAACATGATCTTTTACTAAATCTAACCAAGTGGGTGTATTGTCGAAACCTAACCAAACTGTGACCCTGTCACACTGCTGCTGGAAATACAACAGCGCATTATTAGTGTGCCACCACTGAAAATAGTCCCCAACAAATGCACTATTTCCCTCTATTTGATTAACACATGCTAAAGCCTACAGTGGCTAGCTGTTTCAGAAAGTTACTTAAAAAACTAAACTTTGTTTTTTGACTGTTTTTAAAGACTTGTCTTGTGTAAGAACCAATGGAATTTCATGCTAGAAGAACCACCACCAGATAAATTAAAAACCAGCCTTATCTTATATTTATAATTAAGATCCATCCATCCATCCATCCATCCATCCATCCATCCATCACCAGGGGGATGAAGCCTATCTCTTCATAGACTGGGCAAAAGGCAGTGTGTACCCTCCAAATTCAGGGCCAGGGTCCTCTGAAGAATGTGACCTATGACGGTGGGCCTTCTGAAATCTTCTGGATTGCACCACAAAGACCAAAACCAATGACACATGTGGGTGCTCCTTGGCAACTTTTTAAATCAAAATATTTTAAATTGATCTGTGATGAAATGTAGATGCCAGTAGTTACAGTTTCATGTTGCTTGAGTTTCCAGTACAGATTGTGATGTGTCACTTCTACACACACTACTGTGCTCTGCATATTAATAATTTTAATATCATAATATCATATTATAATCTTAATAATACAATATTTATCTGTAACACTATGTTACTATCTGTAACAACATTTCAATGCTGTTAAAAAGCACAACTTCATTATTCCAGGCTTTCATTATTTACACTGTGCTGTGGCTTTTAATTATTCTAGTTGGCAATGATTGATAAACACCTGCACTCATACTACAATTCACGGTGATCATGTTGTGGTGACATACAGAGGGGAACCCTGAGGGCCTTCTATCAGTATTTCAAATTTTATATTTAAATATATTATAATTGATTCATTTCATTTAATTATTAGGCTCTTCTTTTCAAATTCTAATTTCAACCTAATTTTCTATCAACTTTCCTTCAGAAATTAAAGGGTTACTGTCTTGAAAACAGCATAATAGAGTTATCCAATCAGATTTTTTTTTTTTTGTTGTCTCTAGACAGAGAAAGGTTAGAGCTGGCTCACTCACTGGTTAGGACTTCATCACTGGGACAGAAGACCACAGCCTGTGTGTTTGTTTAGAAAGTGACAGGTGAATTAACCAATCACATTTGGTTTACAGTGGGTGGGACCAAAAATAATCTCCTTAGTCCTTCCTGAAGGGCAGCGACAAAGCTGAGACCAATGTTGTTGCTAGGTGGGTAACTTGATAGTGCTGGCTTTTTCAACGCAGACTTTCGCTTTCACTTTAGGAGACTGAAAATACGCTCATTCCCAAGTCTGTTAGAAAACAATTTTCAGACACTTAAATCTTCTTCTTTAAAGCTCCTTCCAACAGTGCAGCACAGCAGACATAACTGTGTTGGTAGACAGAAATAATAGAACTGGAGATCTGTGCTACATGTAACTGTGTGTGTGGGACTGAAACAGAGAAATAAGAAACTCAGAATAATTCATATAGATTATTACAGCTCTTAATATCAAACACAAACTTAATATTCAAACAATAGTAACAGAGTAAATGGCAATTATCTGCTGTTTAATACACATTTAGCTACAGAAAACTAGAAAAAACATTACATATCCTGCTATCACTGTGTGGTGTTTGCTGCCCTCTACTGGGATTTTTGTATGTGGTAACACTACATTACACACACATGTCACAAGCTACCTGCTGCCTACCGCTTATTCCAGCAAAATGTTGCTGATCATTTTGCTGCATTTTTGTTGTGTCTGGCTTTTAGTTTTAGCCAAACTCGCCACTGGTGACATACGATTTCTAAACTAATCAGTTCCCACATAATAAGAATCCCAAAATTGGACAAGTGACTTAGATCTTTTTGTTTTGATCTTTTTGAGGTGACAGTGCACTGAGCCACTATGTTGCCTGAGCTCAGACATGAGAAGAACTTAAAAGAAAACAAATGTGGTGCTGCAACTGGTCAGCTGCAGCCTTTCTTTGTTCAGTTAGGTCCCTTTCTTTGCATGTTCTCTCGTGTGCATGGGTTTCACCTGAGTGCAATTCCAAAGACGAGCAAGTTAAGTGAATTGGAAATTCAAAATTGGACATAGGTGTGATGTTTTTTTCTTTCTATACATGTCAGCTCTGACATACTGTTGACCTATCCAGGGTTTACACAATCTTTAGCCCAACATATTTGAGATAGGCTCCAGGCCCCCACTAATCTATCATCACTGTCCAATAAAAACCACTTACCTTGAAACCTCCAAACTGTCAGCTTTGTGGCCAAGCATTTTTTTCAAATAATCCAGTGGCTTTGTAAATGGTTTGTTTGGCTTAAAAAACAGGAGAATTGTCTCAACTCACAAAGGAGCATTCCCTCCTTCAGTTTCATTGAAAAATTTAAAATCAGTATCAGGTGGTTTTCACTGGACAGCAACACTATGCACTATGTTTAAGTGGGTATAAATAATGCATACATGTGTGAGTGGATAAATGGAACAGAAGATGGTCATGAATTTTGTTTCTTTGGTGAATATGGTGCACTTCAGCAGATATAATGCATAGCAATAATCCACATCAGGTCACCATTATCAGCCAACATAACTGTAAATGTAGGTAGTCAAATGAATCCATGCGCTGCTAGATTTTCCAAAAAACTCTGTTCATGTTCAGTTTGTGTTTCTTCTATTTAACTGACAATATTAGTGATAGTTAATGGAAACTATCAGATAAACTGTTTTAAAATATAGTACAGTAATGACATAAATGGTGATCAAAAAGGTTTTTTATGACCATGACATATTTATATGACATATTTTCTCATGTAGTATGCGCAATACCGTCCAGTTAAATTAACAAAAGGACTAGAGCAAAAAAGCTCCTGCAAAGTCCTTTGTAGAGTTCTCTCAACAGACTGGAAAGGGCTGGGGAATTAAAATTGCATGACAGATGGTATTCATTCATTCACCAAAAAAGGGCCGGTTAAACACACAAATTACCTGGTTAATGTCTGTTCAGTGTACTGTTAGCTCACAAGCAACTTCGGCTGATGGCATCCGCTGGCCAGGAATCAAAGGACTTTAAGAAACCTTCTCATAACAGTATTGTGCAAAGGGCTTATTAGAATTGTTTGAACTGATATTATTTACTGGAGAGATACTCTAGGAATCCTGATGGATTAGAACTAAAACCCAGATGTTCAACAATTGTCCAAACAATCTGAGAAGTACTTGTTACGAGAATGATATAAGGGCCATGTGTATGGGCAAGTCTTCACCTTAACTTGATGGGTCAGAAGTGACAACAGAGAGGTGGTGATATTTCAGGCATAGTGTGTCATAAAACATCAAGGAAAGAGGTTTTAGCATAAAAAAGAGAGAAAAAGGGAAGAAAACACAAGGGAATTATTGAACCTAACCTTAAATCCTGAGTTTTTACCAACTTAAGAAAAAGTTCATGGTGTAAGAATGAATTTTAAAGGAGCAGTGCATGTAATTGCATAAAGTGTAACAAAATTACTTATTCAAGAGGTGGAGAATCCAAATGATCTCTATGTCACCTCACTATCTTACATTCTTTTTTGTAATCAGTGGTAATTTATGGAGAGGAAGAGGATGAGGATTGAGTTAAGCCACGAGGAGTTAGTGGAGTGGTTCCCAAACTGGGGGGCAGACCCCCCTGGGGGAGTGCAGGGGCGGTGAACAGGGTCATAATATAGAGTTAAAAACAGTTCAATGAATATATTTCATGTCAGGGAAATAAACTAAAAAGAGTTCGCTTTATTGATTGCTTCCCCAATTATTGTTAATAATTGATACTAATAATCATGGGATGGGGGGCCTGAACTTTCTTCAGCTTCTGAATGGGGGGCATGCCAGAAAAAGTTTGGGAACCACTGGGTTAGTGGATGGTGATGATGATGAATTTTGAAAAAATAGATATACTTACAGCAATGCTCTGGCTAAAGCCAGAGCTTTGCTGAGGGCTGGTGGCGGTGATGTAGTTTCCCACACCAGAGTCCTGACTGGCAGTTCCATAGAGGTCAGTGACAGGGCCAGGACTGTTGGCAACAGGAAAGGCTCCAGGTCGTGTTGGGTTGGTTCCTGCTGAGGAAAGACCAGGAGACAGATTAGCCAGAAGAAAATTAAGCACAAATGACCTGGAACACATATAAAGAGGAACTTAATTTTACACAATGTTTATACTTTCTTCTCATGAACACGATCAAATGCAACTTGACACCAACTTCAGAGCATCAGGAGCTCGGTTCAAAGCCAGATCTTTGCATGTACAAAAAGGGGTTATTGCTGTGTTCAATGGCAGTATTCACTCCCACTGTGGGAAGGAGTATGACCAAGAAGTCAGAGTATAGGGCTTTTTCAGATTGCAGAACAATGACCACAGTGATTGCTAAGTTTTTCAAAGATTGACATGGTAAAAGTGCAAAGATAAAGGAAAGATTTGTGGCCACCAACTTCACTTATAAGAGACTGGGAGGCTCTAATTTTTAAGCACTGTCTCTTTCCCTCAATCAGTGACACATGAGCTTGGACAACACCAGTCATTTTCCCACTAATATGTTTGAACTGCCAAGTGTCTACATTTACTCAACATGCCTCAAACTACAATACTCTCTGAAGATGGTCCAAAGATGTGCAAAGATATGAAGTTCAATATTTGTATTAGTATTAGTAGTGTTGCATAAAAAGTGTACATTTTGAAACTTCAGAAACAAAACACTAACTCTAAACAGAAGATACAAAATGTACACCATTCTTCCTGAAATTCATTTATGATCATTCACAGCATACTGGCCTTTTTATCGGCCATGAAGAGAAAGAGTAAGTGAGATTTGTTGTTGTGTGGCTACAACCTGGTACAAAAACAGACAGGCACTGAGAGCGCGCAATATATGAAGACGGCAGGACATCTCCAAAGCAGCTTCATGTGTAAATAGTTTATTTTACATTAACACCTGCAAAAAGTAATGCAATAAATGAACTGTAAAAGCCATGCAGATATGTAACTGGTTATGTTTTTCACTAAAGCACCTTGAAATGATGTTGTATTTTATAACTGATTATTATCATCATCATTATTATGCAGCTCTGCTGGCTGAGGAGAGGAGGAGAGGAGTGAGGAGTTGGGGAGAGATGGTGTGGTGGAGATGAGAGGTGAAACGACCCAGTGACTATACCCGTGCACAAAATTACACACGAGTATAACCAGCCAGCATCAGGCTTTGACATAAGTACCTTTTTTTCCCCGTGGTCAGATATAATGTCTTGTACATTTTGTATATTATAGATCATATTTGTTCAATTCTTGTTTTTCTGGGCCCCAATAAACACGCAGACACAAACACTACAGCTGCTCCAGCTGCCTGTCAGCTGACTGACCTGTTAAAGATGATCTGACAGCTGTGATCCCATCCTGTGTGTACAGTACTTTGCAGGTCTACTGAGATTTAGTAGGCTTTATTATTTTTTTAATAATTCCTTTTTCTTCATTAGTGACATTAACTTTAAAGACACACGTGCACGCTATTTAACACACACATACGCCGGGTGCTATCTTGTGTATTCAGACCAATTGCACCACAGACTTTGCACTTTGACCAGGTTTTAGCTGGTCTAAGGTGCAAGTGGTTTTTACTCCAATATGCCAAGCACAAGATAGCAAATGCGCCTGGCAATGCCTTTGCTTTGATTTCATTTTCAGACCTCCTGCCCATGGTTGCACAAACCAGGCAGTTCATTTGCCATCTTGCAGATGTGGCAAAATGGCAATTGCGCTGACAGCAAAGCCACCTGAACCACCAGTGCAACAGCTTTGCTCCGGGTGTAAGATAGGGCCCCATATGTGTGATTCATGGCACAATGCAAAGGGGATCAAAAAATAATTTGTCTCTTGCTATTAAGTACAGTTCATATTTTTTTCCAACCTTGGGCGGTTGACCAGAACGGGTCTGACTTTGCCTCTCTATGGCATAGCATGTGTTAGTACAAGTAATAGTCACAGTTCTACTAAATATAATAAATCTTAAATATTGTCACTGTGGAAACCACCCATCCCCAAATTTGGAGATCCTGGCATCTTGACAAAACTAAAAGAGGGAGTGCTCATGAATTGAGACACCTCTTCCATTTTTTGTTCCATTTCTTAAGCCTAACAAAAACATTCTACAAAGCCACTAACATTTAGAAGTCTTACTCATACTACTCTAGTTTTATACCAGTTATTTTTTCATTAGATGTGATAGCTTTAGCCAGTGATAGCCGGAGGTTTCATTACAAGAGCAAACAACAGCTGTGATAGGGGGCACCCTTGTCTTGTGCCTCTGTTTATGGCATACGAGAGTGTACCATTCACTATAATTGCTGATTTTGGGTCCGTATAAAGTAACTTAACCAAATGTATAAATGTTTCAGGACAAGATAATCTGAGTCGAACCCTGAAGAGATACATCCATTCAGTTCTACTGAAAGCTTCCTCAGCATCTAAGCTCACTATGCATCTTTGTGCTTATTTTTAACGTGTTGCATGGCTGCCAACTATCTTCTGATGGCTGCTAACTCTTCCTCTGATATGCATTATTATGCATTTATTAGCAATTAACTATGCACTTATTAACAGTTAACTACAATTTTGGGGGGTACCAGATCTACAGTGTGAACAGTGCTTATTAAGGTTAATTAATGGTTTATTGTGCACTTATTAACAGCTTATTTTTCTTGGCACTGGATCTAAAGTGTGAACAGTGCCTTTTGAGGTTAATTGGTCCTTTATTATGCACTTTCTAACAGTTAACCATGACTTTTTTTTCAATTATTAGTGTTTTGAGCAGTGGCGAAGCCAGAACGTGACTAATGGGTAGGCCTGGAAAAATCAGGATGGGCCTGATTATTTTTAAAGCTGATATGAGATGTGTGTGTAAAAGTTTTATGATATAATAAAGTCTGTCGGGCCACTGTAAATTAGCCTATGGTACGAAGAATATCTATAACTATGAGAGGATATACAGTAGAGACCTATAGCCCACAATTGGACCTCTGTTAAATTTCACTGTTAAGACCTGAAGGGGAAAAAGAGGGAGAGAACGAGAAAGATTGCGTTTATATAGGCTACTTGATGAAGCTTTATTGTTTTGCTGCTATTCAACAAGTGACATGTTTTTCTCTGTTTACTTAGCTAATAGCACAAAACTTCACACTTCTCTGCTCCAGTTTAGCACCTTGGACAGTTCAGTGCGCACAATCCTCCTGATACAGCACAGCTATTGAAATGAAATGTCAGACAAATTGAATAAGTTTAAGTTCGGAACTTCTTTACACAACCACAATCATAACATGCCACAGCGGGCCAGAATACATAAAATAAAACCACTTACACACAAGGCGGAGTCTTCTGGGATTTGAGTTAAACGCATTGATTATGTCATCATAATCCGACCTGTCAGTCATTTCTTTTTCCAATGACAAAAGTGTCAAGTTTTTCAGGCATCCAGTCAGCATGGATGATCTCAGGCGCAGGCATCTCCGAGACGTTTCCAGTTTTTGTAGCCACCTCTTATAAAAGTAGTCTCTGTGTACATCTCCGGAAAATGTCTGCAAGCTTTAAAAAACTGCATCTTGTTCTTTACTGTATTCAATCCATTTGTACTTCCCATACCAGTTAGCGTTGAATGACTGCGATTTTCCACCTATTACAGTAGCCGGGAATCTTATCAGCTTGGGTTGAGTGGTTGGTTCCTGCATAGTTGATAAATCCAAAGGTGTCCAGATTGGCTCATTAGATACCGCCAATGGCGGTCTGTGGGTCGGAGCTAGTTCATTAGCACAAAAGCTAGCATGACTCTCCTGGGATGGCGATGAGGACGTTTTTCCCTCATTCCCTGAGCCAATAAACGCCTCGTGATGACCAACCTCTTTGAGCACAGCCTGGTCCGAATTTTCTTCAGTCTGTAGACGTGGTTTTTTGAAAAAGTGGCTCAAAGATAACTGTTTAGCCATTGTTCAACAGCTGTATCCACCTGCTCCAGTACCATAATAACCCTGATCGCAAGTGTTGCGAGATATCAGTCTGTAAAATTCATGAATCTCACTGGGTGGGCAATCTGTCAATCTGGGTGGGCCTGTGCACATCCAGGCCCACCCATAGCTCCGCCCCTGGTTTGAGGCTTTTTGTCTTTATTGCACAGTGATAGGTGCAGAGAGAAAGGAGAGGGGGTCAAAATTGGAATAACAATAATAGAATAATCTTTACTGCTGTCTCTATATAAATTAATTTATCAGCACTTCCTCATCGCTATTCTCATTATTGTGGCATGTTGAATTGTCATAACAAGCCAGTCACTTCTGAATTTAAAATGTTCTGACTTATTAAGATGAATTTAATGAACTATATGCAATAGAATTTTCTCTGGCTTGCATCACTTTCATCTTCTGCTGATAACTCAGGAATTTAAGGATGATCAGTCTCCTTGATTGGGCAGAAGAATCTTCTTGATCTGGTGGGCCCTCTCCACCATCAGTGGAGTCTTGTCCCAAGACCAGGGCATGCGTCAGAAATGGGACAATCATGAATATGATAGTGCCCCTCCTTTCTCCGGGTGACTTTTATTCTCCATATAGTCCATCTTGGATTTCTTTAAGTCTGAAAAAAATTAATTGTCTCCATGGTAGTATGCTGATCATTCTTATTTGCACTTACTCTTTGCTGCATCTCTTTATACTGTATTACTGATAAAGTGCAACCATATTTACATTGATCTGATTTACTTTTATGGCACAGAAGTCTTGTGCTAGCTCACTTTCTATCTCAGTGACCACTTGCGGCAAAGTTCAGAGTGTTATTTGTTCTCGATTCTGTTCTTGATTTTGCACCTTAATTAGTTTGCACTGGTTGCAGTCCTCAAGTGGTGCACTAATTGAATTTTAAGGTTTAAGCTTAAGGTTTATAGCTGCTCTATCTTTGGCGGTCAGAAACCTGTTTTTAACACGTGATTACCGCCATCTGTAATCCATCAGAACCAAGACCTCAAGCCACAAGACTTCCCCTGTTACTTTGTGGGGCAGCTAGATTCGTGAGAATCACAAGGTCACTAGAACCTGCAAGAATCCATCTTGTCAGGCTCCAAGCTATCCATTTGTGTCTACATCAGAGGTGGTGCAAGCCAATCAGTGTTTTCGGAGGGACTACTGGCAGCTATGTGCGTGGTTTTAGGTACACTGACAGCAAGAAGCATCTGTGGAAACGAGTCATCTTGAACAGACGATGGCGGCTCCTGAAGAAGTTAACATAGATACTGTGATAGCATCACTTATATCAGAACTGAAGAGTATTTCTTCATTGAAAGAATAGCAAAGAACGACACTGACGGTTTTTATCGACAGAAAAGATGTGTAGGGGAATACTGTATGATATTAATACCTCGTAATAAATGTTCCTACATTAACATTTATCAATAAAAAGGGGGCACCACCTCCAAGTTGGAGGAAAATTACTGTAACAGAATAATAACTGCAGAAATCAGTTATTAATTGATCAGTACACTTATTAATTATGAATCAATCTCGTCTGAATTATGAATTCTCTATACATTGATCTTAGTCTCTGTATCAGAAATTATACAAACAAACAACGACTAGGCGATAAATGAGATTTATTAAAGATTAAATGAGTTAATATATATGTGAATAAGTGAAACCAAGAGGTAGATGATAACACAAAGCACAATAATGTATATGGACATTAACATAGAGGATTCAAAGGTACTTCAGTTGGCTATAGTGAGAAAGTATGTGTTTGTAGGTAAGTTTATGAACGCAACGATTTCTTACCGTGTGTAAAATTACTTATCTAACAAACGTGAATTAAAATTAATAGCTTTCCTTGGCATCAACTCATCACAACCCAGCGGCTGAAGCCGGTGGAAGAAGTTTGCCTACTGTTCTGTAGCGTGGATCAGGTTCGGATGTGTTCAGTGGACCCTGATTCGTCTCTTTCAGCACCGGCAGACCTTCTAGATGCATGGCTTCTCAACGGAGCGATGTCAGCTGAGACACGGTGGCAGAGGAAGGCAGGCCCAGGCGACATCTTCCAGGCAGTCCTTTGAAGGCCCATCACAGCATACAGACAGTCTTGGTTTTGGCAAAAGGGTCACTGTGTGAGTGACGTGCAGTTCTCAGTGATGGAGTTGAGACGGGTTTGATAAAAGCTTCGTCTGATTGGCGGTAATTACTCGTTTAATAATAAAGTTGAAAAAGACTTCGCTGGCCAGTCGATATCGTTTTCGAAACTATTATTAACGCGTAAAATAAAATGTTTCTGAAAAGTTGCAAAAGAGAGAGTTCAGGAATGCAACTTTGAAAAATCTTCAAAACTCAGAATGATGTTCAAAAATAAAATCTTGTGAAGGAAAAGTTACTCGAGTAAAAATACGCAAACATAAAACAAGATAATTAAAATAATCACTTAAAGGATGAATACAAAACATATGAGAATAACTGGAAAAAGCAAAATTCGGATTCAAAAGAAGAGGGAAAAAGCATGTGCTGAAAACGCAACTGGCGTACTTAAAAAGTTACTAAGTGTGGAGACAAAAAAAAGGAAGTTTGTAAGACGAAAAGAATAAAGAAAGAGGTGAAGAGTATACTGAAGAAAGCTCAAGAGAGTGAGATGCTGTGAGACACCTAGTTTTATTAGGTGCTGTGGAGGGGCGTGTTCCTCGGGACGGCCTCTCCAACTTCAGATAATGAAGATCTTAATTTTCTATTCGGCGTGAATAAAGAAAATTGAATTTAACGTGGTTTGTACGGTTTTGAATGTTAACGCACAATAAACCCATACTTTCTCATCATAGTCAGAGATTGGCTTTTAACATCAAAAACATATTTGAACGGTGTTATCATGCTGCATTCAACAAGGTGGCATGGTTTAAGATAGTCTGTGTTGCTGCAACATTTGT